>JAMKCH010084778.1:0-97193 GCA_023653785.1 Ophioderma brevispina
ATTAAGAGAAAAAAATGTTTATCAAGAGAAAACATATTTTATCTAGATAAAATTAATTTATCAAGAGAAAAACTAAATTTCTCTAGATAAACATTTTTTCTCTTGATAAACTAAGATTTTATAAATAACATAGTTTGTCTGTCTTGGTAAACTATGTTTTTATAGATAAACATAGATAGAAACTAATTTTTCTAGATAAATGCAGTTTTTCTAGATAAACACAGATTTTCTCTCTATAAACTATGTTTATCTAGATAGACACGGGTTTTCTAGATAAACATGGCTCCTCCATCTTGATAAACTATGTTTTTTCTAACTAAACATAGTTATCTCTATTGATAAACTGTTTTCTAAATAAACATAGTTTTTCTCTAGATAAATATAGTATTCCTCTCTTGATAAAGTAAGTTTTTCTAGATAAACTTAAGTCTTTCTAGATAAACTAATTTTTGCTAGTTTTTCTCTCTTTAAACTAAGTTTTTCTAGATAAACAACAGTTTTCTATCTTGATAAAATGTTTTTTTTTTCCAGATTAGCATATTTTATCAAGAGAAAAAATAAGTTTTTTCTAATTTTTTCTCGATAATCTAAGTTTATCTAGATAAACACGTTTTTTCTAGATAAACATAGTTTTTCTCTCCAGATTTTGTTCTCGATAATCTAAGTTTATCTAGATATACACGGTTTTCCCCCGGGGGGGGGGCAGTTGTATTCAAAGGTGGATATGATGCGTGAACACGGACTTCCGAAATGCACCCTTAACAAGTATTTCCACCGACTAAAAAACATACCCTAAACAAGCATTTTGTCTGTTTTTGCTACCATAAACAAGTCTTTTGTCAGTTTCTGCTACCCCGAACAAGTAAGCAATGCATTGTGTTGATAATATACCCTTATTTTCTGGCATTGCTCATGTTGCTTTACTTCCAAATTACATTATTTTTGATGATTTTGATCTCGCGTACATCAAAATTTCAGAGTTTTGAAAAAAACATACCCTTTTTTCCATATTTTGCTGTTTTTGACACCCTAATCATTGTAAGCGCGTACATCGTCTGTTGGAAAAAAGAGACCCTTTTTACGCGTTTTCTTGTTCACGCATCATATCCACCTTTGAATACAAGTGGCCCCCGGGGGTTTTTCTAGATAAACATAGTTTTCCTCTCTTGATAAACTAAGTTTTGTTTAGATAAACATAGATTTTTCTAGATAAACACGGTTTTACTCTTGCTGTTTTCCTAAACATAAACTATGTTTTTCTCCTGATAAACTCTATATTATTTTTTAGATAAAGTTGGTTTTTCTATCGATAAACTAAGTTTTTTTTATATAGATAACCCTCACCCCTCGAGAAAAAACAATTTTTGATACACACGTTTTTTTCAATAGAAATCCCGAGTTTATCTATAAAACTAAGTTTATTTTGAAAAAATAAGTTTATAGAAAAACTAAGTTTACGGCTAGATAAACTAAAATTTATCAAGGGAAATACATATTTTTTTCAAACAAAACTGCTTATTATTGAGTTTATCAGGGAGAAAACGAATTTATCTAGAAAAACTAAGTTTATCTATAGATAAAATAATTTTGTTTGAAACTATGCTTATCAATTTGATAAACCGTGTTTTTCAAAATGAAAAACTGTTTTTCTCTTGATAAACTATGTTTTTCGAGAAAAAAACAGTGTTTATCAAGAGAAAAACTGTTTATCAAGTAATAATAATGTGTATCCAGAGAAAAACTATTATTCATAGTTTATCGAGGTTGTGGTTCAATCAGCTTCACAATAAACGGACAAAAATTGCGTTTCCAATTCCGCCGTTAAATTACAATCAGGTATTCCGATTCTAATTACAAATCCCTTTTTATTACTAGGGGATCCATCAAGCCTAAAAGGCTCAAAATAAGGCTGAACCCTACTCAAGATACACTAAAAGATCTGAGAAGTGTTTTAGGTCAATTCGAGGGTGCTGAGTTCAAATCTGCTGCATGCAAAATTGATAAGTTGGTGGAAAGTGGTGAAATTCTTGTTTTAAAGGGACACTACCCAATTTTATAATAAACATAGCTTTTTTAATATCATACAAGTATGCACATCTTCAAGAAAATTTCAATGTCACATTAAAGGTCAGGATATTAAATTTGTTTGATTTTTTTTATTAAAATGTATAAAAACCTCTACCGCTAAATGATTAAAGGGGTACTACCTGATTTAAGAGCTAGTGAAGTAAAGCACCAACGTGGGTGAATATTATTTGCACCTTAAACCTTTACACATGGATGGTGACAACTTTGTAACAATGACAGCATCAGTACGAATAATAGTAGCACTAATAATTCTTTTCAGAAACTATAAGTTCTAATTTGACAAGTCAAATAAGTACTTGACTCCAGTCTGTCTTTCAAGTGAGGGCAGCATTTTAGTTACACGCTCTTTTACCGTGATAACAAACGAGTCTTGGTTTGCTATGAAAAAATTCACTGCCTATCTGAAGCGAGGTTATGTGCCTCGGCCATCAGGTGAAAAGTAGGGCCTTTCCGGTAAAATATGTACCAAAAAATAAGGGATCATTCAGTACACAGCCTGAATAAGAATGGGTGTCATTCAGTATGTAACTTTAAGAAGGGCCATTGAGGTAACAACCTGAAGTTTAAATAGGACTCTCCAGAGTTCAAATTGCCCAGAAAGTATAAAATTGTTCAAAATGTGCACGTAGCGTGTGCAAATTTTGAATTTGGACGTTAAAATTGTTTAAAAAGTGGATACTTTTATGGAAAACTTGTGAAAAAGGTGGGAGCAGGAAAGAAGAAAATCGGGGTTATTGAGTATCTGAAGATTTTAAAAAGGGGGTTATTGGTTAAAAGGTAAGACAGAAGCACAAAAAGGGGTCATTGTGTAAAAAAAAACAAAAGTTAGAAAAAGAGGGTCTATCTTGAGTGCCCCCACCACCACCACTGGGAAAAGGTGGAAACTGTAAAAATGTCTTTAATGTTATGGCCTTCATTTTTACAGTGCCTCTGACTCTGGCACAAGACAGAAAACTGTTTTAGCACAACTCAAACTTGTCCGTGGGTATTTCATGATGGATTGATAAGTACACATAAATTGTTTTGGCAACCGGGCTTTTCAAATCTGAAATCATAGCATGCAGTTGTGCTAAATACCAGTTTTCTGTCTTGTGTCGGGGGGGGGGGGGGGGGTAGGATACGATCTGCTCGATTTGGGCATTGGGGATTTCCATGCCTAAATGTACGGTCACACAGAAGACCCCTCCCGACCCAACCACTTCCCGACTACACAAGACCGCATTGTTTTCAAAATCGGCTACAGTCTTGTTCAAATTTGCAAAATTTACAATTTTTATCCCGACCAGGGATGATTAGTATGCGAGCGACGCCACTTGTTCAGTCCCCGATCAGTCACATACCTTGAAACGACGCCACAAGTTGTAACATGTCGCTGTCAAGACTGCTCGTCGATTGTTCGCCGAGTTGTTGACGCCAAGAAAGATGTATAGTCACATAGAAGACAACCCGCAACACGACCCGACCTCTTCCCAACTACACAAGACCACATTTTTTTTTCAAAATCGGCTGCAGTCTTGTTCAAACTTACAAAATTTACAAGACAAGAGATGCTCAATCGCCCAGCAGTAGGCGGCATCGGAAAATCAACAAGATAAGCATGGCACTTGTTCAGTTCCCAATCAGTCGCAAACCTTAACATGCATGACAGCACAAGTTGTGACATGTTGCTGTCACGACCTTCCCGATTCCAAAACCCACCACGATTTTTTTTTTAAGCTGCAAGAAAAAAATTGTGGCCCGTTTTTTCAAATTTGCCACGTGTTTTCGACCACACAAGACTGCAGAAGACTGTACAGGACACTCCCAGACTTGGCCAAAACTACACCTGAAAAAGGAAAATTACTCACGAAATTACTCACGAAAAATGGTCAATCGGCACCAGTTTGAGCAGTCTGGAAGTGGTTTTCTAGCAAATAATCGGTAAGACTATACAGAAGATTGTACAGAACAGTCCCAGACCTTGCCCAAACTACATATGAAAAAGAAAAACTGCTCACGATTTTTCGAAAATTGGCCAATCGGCACCAGTCTTGACAGGGCCGTCGCTAGACATTTTGTCAGGGGGGGTGTAAACTGAAGAAATGTTATTGCCGCAGTAAGAGTCCTTGGAAGCGTATTGAGCGTAAAAAACAATGCAATTAACGGCATGCTTTTTGGGGCCCTTTTAAGGGCCATTAATAACTTTCCTAAGTAGATGCCCTTTGAGACCATTTCTTGTTGATCATTTTTTTTTTTTTTTTTTTTTTTTTTTTTTTTTTTTTTTTTTTTTTTTTTTTTTTTTTTTTTTTTTTTTTTTTTTTTAAGCCCTGAACGGGTGGAGTCCAGGGGCCTGGTGGGGTTCCCCCGGAAGCTCTTGGATTTGAGCTATTCAGAACCTTCAAGATGGGCACTTTTTGAGGGGTAAATAGTAATCAATTCAAAGAAAAGACTGGTTTCTAACTTTGTTCACTAAAACGGGCAGTATATAGGTCTAAGCTTGACTTAGTTTCTACTGCCGAGGGGAACTGCACACATAAGGTAAAGGTAAAGGGGACGGACCTGTGTACACAGGAACGGAGTGCCCATCTCTCTTTTGAAGCGATTGGGCCAGACTCCACCATATAATGTTGCTGTAGTGGGAACGCAACACCACCTCTACAGCTACAGCGAGTCTGTTACCTTCCCAGCACTGGACATACCGTACCCATTTATAACACCTGGGTAGAGAGAGTAATTGAGGTAAAGCAAACCTTCTCAATGGTGACACACATTGGCCTAGCGGGGGCTCGAACCCACACACTTTGGCGTGCGGGCCGAGCCCTGATCCACTGGACCATGTTGTCCTTACGGGTGGGGTGTAGGAGCAGGGCTACTCAGCCGGGGCCCAGGGGGCGAAGCCCCGGAGCTTCTTGATTTGAGCTATTCAGCACCTTCAAGATTGCCACTTTTGAGGGGTAATAGTAATCAATTCAAAAAGACTGGTTTCTAAGTTTGCTCACTGAGACGGAAAATATTGTACTACTGAAGGGGAACTACACATATAGCGATCGCCAATGTCTTTAAACGGGTTGGGTTGCAGGAGAAGATGCCCCTGGCGGGGAAGCTCTTAGATTTTATTTATCTATTAAGAATGGTATTTTTTGAAGGGTAAAAGTATAGTATTAATTCAAATGAAAGAATGGCACAGCAGAGACCTACAGTATGATGGTGCTGGGGGCTAGGGAACCATGCAATCCCTAGACCACCTTGTTTTTTATTGACCACTTCAGCTCCCCGCTGAAAATTCCCCTAACATCTGGTAGACCAAACTTAGGTACGCACCATTAGACTTCAAAGGGGGGGGGTTTGGAAGGTTGGGTGAGGGCACTTTTTTGTTTCGTTGCTATTTGGAGGAAGTTTTTTTTTTTTTTGCTTCAAGGTCCTAGGCTGGATTTTTTTTTGGCCGACTTGAGGCCGTGTTTTTTCGTAAATAAGGTGCGGGTAAAGTTTTTTTTTTTTAATGGAAGTGGGAAGTTTTTTTTTTTTGCTCATAGGGTGGGTGAAGTTTTTTTTTTAAGAAAACATCTTCAACCCCCCCCCCCCCCTGAGTCAATGGTGCGTCCCTAAGGGGGACTGGCCCATGGCTACCCTCCTGTTTGCAATGCCCACTGCCAGGCTTGTGGTTTCTTAATTTATTTTACCCATTTTGGATACCAGTACTGTTGGCACCTTAACATTCTTTTATTATTGTGGATTAAAGTTGAAAAAACAATTTGGCCTTGAGGGGAATCCATTTTAATATTTGTGATATTTGGATTTATGAAGTCTGCAATTCAATGCTTCTGTTGGTGCCATTCTCCCCCTTTTTGTTTCTTTCTATTCTTCCCCTTTTCTTTCCTCTGTTTTTACACATCTTCTCTTTCCCTCTCCCTCTCTCTCTCTTCCTCTTTCTCTCTTTCCCTCTCTTTTTCCTTTCTTCTCTTCTTTTTTGAGGATCGCTGGGGGTGTTTTCCACCCCCCACAGACACCCCCAACACACACCCCCATGGCGACGGGCCTGAGTCTTGAGCAGTCTGGACGTGGTTTTCTAGCAAAATCGGCTGTGTGACTGACCTTAAGAAAAATGATGCTCCGTGGAAAAGTCTGGTTTGAGGGTTCGTACATTTGTGACCCCACTTTGGCTGACACGACATGAAATCAGCAGCCTTGACAGAATTAAGTGCAGTGAATACTGTACTTTATTCCTTCCAAGGTTGCTAATCTGAGTCCGGGTAAGCAACTTGGGATCACCAATGTACCACCCCTTTTTGGCTGAGTTAATGCGGACTTTTGTTCAGATGGACCATACTTGAACCACTCAACCACAATGAAGGCTGGAACCTTTTGAGATCCTTTTGTTTTTGTCCAGTGGTGTAACCATACGAACAATTTCATTTGGGGAGTGAATGTGCAAATCCACACTTTACATTTCGCATGTATGTTTACTAAACAATCCATAACAAACTGTGCAAAATCAATAATTATTGTATGAAATCGATTTCTGAGACCATTTCATTTACAGTTGCATGGCTGCGCCGCCTAAGGCCTGGAGTTGGTGGTGGGTGATGGTGGGGAGGGGGTGGCATGGGCGCCGTGCTTAAGCCCGGGGGAATCATTTTTTTTATATCGCATGTGAAAATAAAGAGAACTTGTAATGATAAGGTGGAAGAGTGAGGGAGGAAGAGACCAATAACTGGCAAAATACAATTCCATTCAAGAAAACCTTTTTAAAATCGCATAAAACTATCCAAAACAAAAGGAAAAACTAAAACCCGAGAAAACAAACTAAGAAAGCGGTGTTATAAAGCAAGGCTGCTTTAAAAGTCTGTTACCCCCGAAATTCTGACTTTGTACTTTTTAATAAAATGTGGCAAAAATGATCCGCTACTACCAAAAACCCGTTTACTCGAAAAAAGCCCGCTACTCCAAAAATCTGATATTGGCCCTTTTAATAAAAAATAAAAAGACTCGCTATCAGAAAGCCCGTTACTCGGAAGGCTCGCTATTTCAGAAAATTCGATACGGGCCTTCTGATTTGAGTTTTTCTGATTAGTGGATCTTCTGAGTAACGGGTTTTCTGAGTAGGCGGGTCTTTTCTGAATATGTGGTCATTTTATGGGAAATCCATCCCACTATTCAGGAATTCGAATAGCGGACCTTCGAGGTAACGGGTTTTTCTGAATAGTGGGTATTCTGAGTGGGTGTTCTGAATAAAGGGTACCCCCCTTCCCACGCTATGTACACTGTTTGATCGGTCTATAACCTTTGTGGTTTTAATATCAGTGAGTACGAGTCAAAAATATTCATGTAATATTACACATTTGTTGATTAAAGTTATGGAAAACTTAAAAGTTGGCCTACAAATTACCTGGATGTCTTTATCCTCATATCAATATGTCCCTATCTGTTTTGGGGTATGTTATTTTTATTTTTTTTTTTTTTTTTTTTTGAAAGCCCGCTACTCCGAAAATTCTGAATAGTGGGCCCTTTTAATAAAAAATTAAAAAGACTCGCTATTCAGAAAGCCCGTTACTCAGAAGGCTCGCTATTCAGAAATTCTGAATAACGGGCCTTCTGATTAGTGAGTTTTCTGATTAGTGGATCTTCTGAGTAACGGGTTTTCTGAGTAGCGGGTCTTCTGAATAATGTGTCATTTTATAGGAAATCCATCCCACTATTCAGAATTCTGAATAGCGGACCTTCGAGTAAAGGGTTTTCTGAATAGTGGGTATTCTGAGTGGGTGTTCTGAATAAAGGGTACCCCCCTTCCCACGCTATGCACACTGTTTGATCGGTCTATAACCTTTGTGGTTTTAATATCAGTGAGTACGAGTCAAAAATATTCATGTAATATTACACATTTGTTGATTAAAGTTATGGAAAACTTAAAAGTTGGCCTACAAATTACCTGGATGTCTTTATCCTCATATCAATATGTCCCTATCTGTTTTGGGGTATGTTATTTTTATTGTAAAGTATATATTTGTCCTTCCAATGGCCTAGACTATCATTTGAGAGCAAATTGAAGAAATTTCATATTTTGTGAAAATGTGCCAGTGCCGCTTTAACAAGTGTTTTGGTGTAATTTTAAAACCCTAAACCGGGCCCTAAACAAGTAATTTGCATAACAGTTTAAAAATACACCCTAAACAAGTATTTTGACATCATTTTGTTACCGTAAATGAGTACGTTTATAAAATGTGCCTTTACCACTTAGCAAGCTATAGGCTCTTATTGTAACTGGCCCTGATAAAGGAAATTTTTACACATGATTTCATTGAAGTTTTTTATTTCACTCTAAAAGCATAAATTTGCCTACAGCCTAATAAGTTTAAAATTTAAATCCATGGCAAGACTTCCATATGTACCCCCTCTCATATATTTACATGCAACATAAAATTTAATTATTTTAGCTGTTTATTCCGTTTTTTATTAAACAAGGCCAAAATTAAAATAAATTTTGTATCATGTAAATATATAAGAGGGGTACATATGGAAGTCTTTCCAAATCCATTAAATTTAATTTCAAGTCTTTAAAGTTCTCTCTATTTCTTTGAAATTAATGGGTGTCGTAATTGACAGTTTTTCCTGCGTATCCAGCAATTTCATTGAACTAAGTAAAACCCCCCGGACTAAAATAGCCATGACCTTATTTTGATTGACATAACATTAGAGACAGACCCTAATTCTGTTTCTTCCCACATAGGCCTATATCTAACAATTATTCTAGTGTTAGCGTCCGTATCATGGATACACGCGGCCCCCGCATCAGCTTACTCAGTTGAATAAATCCTGACACCACCACAAACCATTACCAATGACTTGTGGATACGCTACGAAGAAGAAGTGTAGAATTAACAAGTGGAAATGAAATAAAACTCCAAATTATAAAGGCTCTATATGTAGGAGATGGCGACGACATAGAGAAAATAAGCTAAATTAAGACAGAAAATGGCTAAAATCACTCGGGGAATCTATCATGTGAAATCAGAAGAAAATCGGAAACAAAATCCACTATTTTCCAGCATCAATTAATAATTTCAGGTGAGGGCTAGTGTATATAAAAACTTTATAACCATGCAAAAATATCAATTTTGAAAAATCTAAGGAATTTGGATGTTTTTCCTTTAACATTTTTTTCAATTCCAATTTTCCAAACAAATTGTTAAAATGCATTTAAAAATATCCCAGACTCATCCTGAATTGGTGAATGTTAAAGATGCAATGAGAGATTTCAGATAACATGTGTCCCTAAAAAAATGTAGAAATTTTTGCACTAAATGTATAGCTTTCAATCAAAAATATTCCCATGTGAAACGGGGTTCCCGCTTAGTAGAATTTTGGTGTCATATGACAGACAGTCGCCATAATTCTAAGCCTCTGAAAGCCAAAAAATTATGTTTCCAAACCTAAAAAGCAAAATTTATAGACATAATATTTCTGCTAAATGCAGCATTCAAAATAGTGCTTATTGTCAGGGGGGTAGGACATGCCAACCTAACAGCAACAGAACTGCATCAACTTCCTGCGTAACCCGAGTGCTAGTCTTATTCAAAGATTTGACGGTAGGAGGGCGCTCTTACGCATATCGAACGGTCACAGACAGACTTGACTTAAGGCTAGGCCTGGTCACGAATATGTTATTGGAAATTACACTATTTTGCAGCGGGGTTAATTCACTAACCCCGACGGATTTTGAAGCCAATAATTTTTTCTTAAATTATCATGATATTACTAAGATGTATTGAACGAAGGTTTAAAAGGTGATTTTGCAATGTCACTGGGACCGAGGCTGCCATACAAAATACACGTAAGAATTCCCTAAATGACCGTTGGGAAATCCCCAATGCCCAAATCGAGCACATCGTGTCCGACCCCCCTGCTTATTGTGGGAAACCAAATTCACAATATTGCAATGGCTATTACTATTATTAGTATTGTCTGGCAGAAAACCAACTTGTTAAAATTAAAATAAGGAAATGTGATACCTCAAAAGTTTCACCAAAGGCACAGTAGAAATCGGGATATCTTACGCACCATGTATTTGGAAACTGATAAGCCCTAAGTCTTTAACACTTAAAAGTGTTAAAGACTTAGGGTAAGGTGGGGTAATATGGACCCCGGTGCATTATGGACCCCCTTATAACTTTTAACAGGGGATGGTAGGAGTGTTCCTGCTATTGCTACTGGAAAGAACATCATTCAACAACTGAAATTCAGTTATTAAAGGAGATAGTGTTCTTAAAGTCATAAGAAATATTCCAAATTAAAATTTTCAACACGTTTTCTTCTTTATGTCAGTGACACCTTAAACATCCCCATTTTCTCTTGGGCCTCGGTCTGGAGGTTGTTACCATGGCAACATGAGGTACTGACATCACCCATGTATCAGTACATGTATCAAATTCCTTGCTTACTAAAAAACGGCTGGATACTTTGTGTATGTGTGATCTGGTGTAATATGGACACCCTATATTCATATGTAGAAACTTTATTGGACGGGGCAATATGGACCATGTGAAGTCGATTACCCCGCCCCTATTGCAAATAACGTGGTGGTCCATATTGCAGACGCATGGGGTAATATGGACCCTTTGCAAAAAAAGTTTGAGAGCTTATATCTTGTATTTGGTTAGAGATGAATGAATATCTTTTGGTCTGTACCTACCCATAACACGCTTTCAATGATATGAAAAGTCGTTAAAAGAATAAAAACAATTCTTGGAATTCGATCTTGCTTCAAAAGGGGCCATATTACCCCCCTCTACCCAACCTAAAAACAATTGAGAGTTTTATATCATCTGCACCGTTGGCCTAAGTTATAGTAATGGTGTGCCCAATCTACGTGTGCAAATTCATCTACTCTGACATTGTATTTTTTCAATAGAGAACTTTATTGTGTCTATTTTTTTTTTTCTTGAAAATTGAAAAGATTAATTGAATTTGTGATTACAAAAAAAAGAGTTGTGATGTGTACCTATTAACCACTCCCCCTATTTTTTCATACTACTTTTTTATGAGAAAAAACACTACCCAACATTATTCTGACTTATTTGCATATCTAACATGTGTTGCCCTTCCCACCTTTCCCTTCCCCTGAAAGGCTGGCCAGTTGCTAAATGATACGAAGTAAAATTTGACATTTTCTTATTGCTTTTATTTAATTTTATAAAATGCCAAAATCCATCCACTGCTAATGCATTGTAAAACTATGTGTACATGTCAACTTGAAAAACAGGTCATAATACTGTATACAACCTCATCACACATGTGACTGTTTATCTGTGGCCGTGTTTGGCTTAGCTTTTATATAAGGTGTTTATGTTATAATTATATTGTCCATTCCAAGGGACATGTTATACACCTCCTGATACCCGCACAACATGAACTGCCCTTAGTGGCATTCTAGGTACCAGGACTCATACCTGACACCAGGTTGCAGATCTTTTTATCATGAGTTGAGGTATTGAACTGTGGCCAGAAATTGAGATTTTTAAGTATATGATGATTGTGTCCAAGCTGTTTGAACTCTGTGCTTATTTGAAGTAATGCATGGAGAGGAAAATTGAATTCCCCAATGCCATTATAACCTTCGCCGCACATTAAAACATAGGCCTACTGATAAATTAAAACATTGATTCACAAAGCAAAACATAATTTTGAATAATTTTATACCCTAAGGATGCAAAGCATCCCAATACACCTGGAAGGGACCTACTTCTAAGCCACACATTTTTTTCAACTGTCAAGTTAACTATTTTTTGAATGACATGACATCGAGTAGGAAGTTGTCCGCTTAACCTATCTAAAAGCTGAGTTTTTAATATTGGCAAATCACACCAAAGTTAGAGAAAATCAATTGCCAGTTTTCTGGGAAATTGCAATCTAGCGGTCTTCCATACTACGGTTAGGCAGTGGCGGCGCATGGGGGTGCAAATCCCCCCCCCCCCCCGCGAAAGGAAACAAAATCAGCGATTTGGGGATTTAAATCAATTTTGGCCAAATTAAGCTATTTGGAGCAGAATTGTTAAAAATGTCCTTTTTTAGATTTTGCGCCCTGGCACAGAATTTCACTTTTCCCTCCCAAAAAATCAACCCCCCCGAAAAAGAATCTGACGACATCAACTGGGTTAATAACACTATTTTTTTTAAATTGGGTCTTTGGTGACTGTGTTGCGAAAATGGAAGGGGTGTATTACACTGCCTTCATTCCAATTACATACACTTCTGAAATGGCAGTTCCCCCTCCCCGCCCCCCCCCCCCCTCATCCCTCGGGCTCACATTCAATCGTGGTTTTTTATAAATATTCCGCCGTGAAATCTGACAAATTATAGGCCTACTAACTTTATATGGAAAAACAATATCACAAGCGGTGAATATTAGCCCACCCAACTTCCTTGCTAAACGTTAAATACTAAAGTTATTTTGCATGTGAAGTTGCTGAATTTTGCACTATACCCGATATAAGTTCTAATCTGGCCGCAATTGACTGATAACTTACAGTGTTCAAGCGATTTTTTTCCACACAACTGACCTGATTGTGTAAATTTGCCAATTCATTTTAGTGACTATTCATTTACACAGATCAAATCTGCATCTAATGTTTAAAACGTCAAGTTCAGTGAGTTTGGCGAGATGTGAATAACATCAGTTCCTCTATTATGCAACCACGGGGGAGGGCGGCCAAGTAATTCCATTTGTAGACGTCGCCATACTCGAAATCTGAACGAAAAATTATGATTTTTTTCCCTATGTTGTCATAACGGACAAGGACGTGGTGTGAGGTCATGGGAACACCCATGATAACCCACATCAAAGCGCCTAAATCGTTTTGGGATTTCTTTCTTTATTATTTGATTCGTTTTGTGTGTGCTATATCGAAGGCTTGACCGCCATCTTCTGCAGCACTGATTGCTAATACCAAAAGCTACCAATTGAGGGCGGACTCCGGAAGAAAAAAAAATCACTCAGCAACAAAAGAATTAATACCCGCTCATCAACACATTAGTGGGACACAAATTACCATCACAATTTCACAAATTTCACTAACTTACACTCAACATTCCAAATAAAGATCGAATATTGACACATTTCTCAAACTAATTTTTATTCAATTAAGTGACGAACTATAATGGACTGCTATGCCTGTGTATCTGGTGGTGATCAGATGATGTGGCTAGCTATTGCTAATACTTTTCGCGTTCAGTTCCTTTTGTCCTGCTTGCCAACTTCATGTCATTCTTTAAGAGCGTGGCCTGTTTTTTTTTCTTTGGAAAACTGCCTATGCAAAATGTGATGAGGCCTAAATTAGTCCCCCCCCCCAAAGTGATAATAATTGTTATCTTAACTGTTGCATTTCTAAGAGGCAAATTAAAAAACAAAGATAAAAGTAGACAAATTTTGTCCTACAATGAAAAAACTCCCAGGTTTTCTGAATAAATTCTTAATTTGGTTTCGGAAATTTGCAACAGTGAGTGTTTCAGTTTACTTGTTATTGAAAATGAACTGTTGACATTTTAGTTTTTTCACGTCTATCACTTATTTTCGTATATATATACATGTTTTAATATTCCAGTATGATCCTGCAAAAACTGGGGTGTTTAACTTTAACACCATGGGTGTTGATTTTAACACCTCCTGGAGTCAATACGGGACCACACCGGCACTGTTGTTAGATTTACACCATGTTAGTGCTATATTAACACCAATTTTGTGTTTACAATGTATGCTGTGTGACCTGCTTGGTGTTAATTTTACACCACATATGGTGTTCATCAATTTTTAAACACTGGCGGGTTGTCAAATCGCACTGGCTGGTGTACTTTAACACTCTCTTGTAGTCAATACGGGACCACTCTATCTGGTGTAATTAACACTTCAAACTTTGGTGTTAACATTTATATTGCAACGTGTGAATTTTAGTAGAAAATGCTTAACTTGTTATTTTGGGTCTTCTATTATAACTGCCTGCCTCTAACAATCATAAACAAACACCAACATCGCCTAAAAAAATAATTAAAATTATGCAGCACCACCGAGTGTTGTTAAATCCTAAATTTTTAACACGCAGAAACTAACACCAACAAGCTTGACACCAACTTGGGTGTTAATATTTTAACACCCCAGTTTTTGCAGTAAGATGTCTCATGTGGATCCGGTGAACCATAATAACTCCCTGGTAATACAACATGCAAGGACCAGCCTTATAGGTATCCCTCATATTAACCCCAGGTATAAGCTTGTCCATTCTGTTAGTTTGGAACTCACCTTCTCTTCCCCCTGCTCTGATCTTCCCCTACTTGTACTTAGTTGATATCCTCCATAGGATTCTCCAGGGTTCGGGTGTCACGATTTAAAATGAAGGGGTGGCCTGAGAAATATCTTTAGAAGTTGAGATGGTTGAGAAATGGTGATTGAGGCAGGTTGTTCCATACGGGGAAGAGGGGAATCGGCAAATGATTCAAGTTGGTAGTAGTCCACTCTGGCTCTGGTGATCCTAGGGTTTGGTGTTAAGTCTTTAGAGATATCCAACTGGTCGGTTGAACGTTTTTATACAAAATGTCAACTGCGATCAGTTTGCCATCGTGTAAACGGTCCCATCCCAGTGATGTGGTCCATATTGGAAGCAAGTGGAAGATTTGCAAAATTGTTAATATAACTTGTCGGGCCGAACATCATCCACTGTTTTTAATATATTATTTCATTTTCTGTGATTAATCATAGAGCTAGAAATTTTTATTATTACTGTATTAATCTAGTTGTATGGGCTAATAATTGATCCTAAAATCAAATTATCGACTGAGAGTGATGAGGACAGAAACTGACCAATTTATATATTTTTATTCCAACATCTATTGGATTTGATTTGGTGGCAATCATTGTGGTGGGTTGGCAAAAGCAAAAGAAAACATTAACCCTGATACTAGGTTTAATGCCTTTATTGGTGATACAAGCTTACTACCACAATGTTCCGACGAATTAAAGGAATCATTCACCCTCAATTACCTTGTTGATACGATTTTCTTCCACGATCCTAGATCCGTTTTATATAGAATATTGCTCTTATAAAATAAAGTGGTAGCGATCCTACAGATTAATGCATAGAGCTGTATTGTAGGGATCTTACGCGCCAGCTTGCTAAGATAATTAGTGGTAATACCACCTCCGAGAAAACAGTGCCTGGCTGCCCCTTCGTGATCAAATTTATACTCATTCACCCGCCAGTCAACATGAAGAGCAGAAACTCAAGAATATTGCCTTTGCTGCTGCTGTTCAACATCTAAAAATGACCAAGAAGAGACCATGACCCGATGGTACTTTATTATGATCCTGAAGAGAGCAAAGCACCGCGGAATGGCGGGTCGAGCGTAAAGACGCATGATTATTTCTTAACGGCAGCTCCGAAAAGGCAAAATGGTTGGGAAGAAATCAAGAAGAAATATAGGAAAGAACGTGATCAGAAGTCTAAGATAAAGATGCGCTTGCAGTTGAATAAGAAAGACGGTTTTGAAGAGATAGCGGAATAGCCAGTTCTCTATCAGGCAGCTATGAAACATGTTCTCTCTAAAAATCCAGGACAGTGCTGAAGAATTCCTTGATGAAAATCGATCAAATCTTCGATCATGGAAGCCACAAAAGTCCTCCTCACATGGTAGGTTTATGTATAATAAAAAATTTTTAAGTTTTACATTTTTTTTATTTTTAAATCTGTGACTAAAATCAAAGCGTTTCTTTGCAAACCAGTATGGGGTAACACAATCCAGAAGTTTCACATGTGGGTACATATATGGAACTCTTTCCGAACAGATAATGCACACTTGACGGGTCATTGGTATTAGTAACATGTAAATGCTAGATCTAAACATTATAGTCTGAATTTTTTATTCTTGTCAGGAAAACGCATATCATATTGGCATGGCTAAAGATTCATTTGGAGGGGGATGTGTTCGAGATAAAAACTAAGAAGTCCTTATTAACAGCTGAAATGCTAAACTTTTTTCAACAGAATATGATGCCTTAACCCATTTTACATGAAACATTTTTATCGAATAGCAAAGCTTATAACAGATTCAATTGAATAGATTGGGGGGGTCGTAAGCGTGTGAGGACACTCTATCGATTCCTTAATTTGTTTGGCGTCAATCAAAGAACGAAGTGTCATTGAACTTTAATGATTTAAATTTAAATTTCGTTAAATCGCTAAAATCTGCGGGTCCTCTTTAGAGAATTCTGGAAAGAATTAAAGGCACTTCAAAAAGGATTTCTTGATCATCCCTCAAACTTCCTGGTTCAGACAAAGTGGTTTCTGATAAGAATACCATGAAACAGTCTATCATGCATTATTGGCACACTTTGGGTAAGATGGATTGGGCTGTGGGTACTAACAATAACAAGATTAATGATGTTGATCAGTTAGTAAACAAAATTAGAAAATAACAATTATATCGCCCCCGGGTGAGAAAGATTCGATTCTGAATGATATTATTATTCATGGAGGATGTTAAAGGGTGCTATAAGAACTCTAAAAATAATAAATCTCACGGCTGGGACCTCATAACCAATGAACTTCTCAAAAATGGTGGGGATCACTTGATTTACCACTACTAAACTTTTATAAATTTTTGATTTGAAGCAACACCTAAAGTATGGAATAAGGGTATTAATGTTCCTATTTTTAAAAACGGCAGTAAATGATTTAAACCAATATAGGTGGATTACGCTCCGTCATGTGTCTCGACAGGTTTTTAAACCGTATTCATGCTGATTAACATTTCCTATTTATTGACGATAATAACATACTTCAAATACAGGGAGGTTTTCGTAAAGACCGGAGATGTGAAGATCACATATTTACATTAAAGGGATAGCTCTGCTAGACTGGCTGCGAACTAAACACAACATTTATGGCATTCCGGATTTCCGAAAGGCATTCGATACGTATGGAGAAATGGTCTTCTCTCGGTTGCTTGGAATTTGGGTATTAGGGGGAAAAATGATTGGAATTTTGAAACAGTCTATATGAAAATGTCCAATGTAACGTGGGAATTTGGTGACATTATAACTGACTTTTGTGATATGAGGAAGGTCTCAAACAGGCTGTGTGGTTCCCTATTCTCTTTGTTTTAAGTAATGACTTATCTAAAATGCTTAAGAATGATGTTGGTATTTCTGTTTTGGGGTTAATATTAAATGTCTTTTCTGGGCTGATGCTGTTGTTTTGGTTGCGATAAAGAAACACGATTTACAAAGTATGCTTAATGTTGCCGCTGATTTGACAATAAATGGCATTTGAAATTTAACCCCGATAAATCAAATGTCCTAATTGTCGGTAAACTTACTAACAAGCACAGGATTTTGTCAACTAGGTGAGGACTTCATAACCGAGGTCGAAAAACATACAAATACTTGGGTGTGCACATTACTAGAAACCTCTCCGATCATCATCATGTATCTGAGAATAATTAAGAAGGGCAATAGATTAATTGGGTCATGAATCCATCATTGATAACCAGGATGACTTCAAAAGAGTATACTTTGTAATATCCTATGGAGAATTTGGCGCTCCCAGAGATCACAACTCTTGCTGCGCTGTTCTTCTTTAAGCACAAGGATTATAAGAGGCTCCATAAAACTACAGCCCAAATGGGCTAAGCCATCTTAAAAGCCCAGAAAACACTCCTACGGCGGCTATTTTGGGTGATTGGGATGCGAAATTCTTAAAAGCACTAATGATTAAGTTAAGGCCAAATTAGTCTCTAAATTTTTGGTATGGATTTAAATAGATGGCCTAAACGTGTCTTTAATGCCACTTTATCAGTAAATAATAACAAGCACGTGAACTGGAAGTGGTTAATTCAATCAGTAACATTTCTGTGGACAAAACAATTGGATTTTATGTTCAAAAATCTGCATCTTGAAAACAGTATCGAACTGTTTAATAATCTCAATCGTAACCAAATCAATCGTATTAACACGGTGGTATGAAGAGCTTGTCACAAATCGTCTTTAAATATATGTTCATTTAAAATGCACCTTTCTGAGGACTATCTACTTGATAAGCTGATTTTATGGTGCAAGTTTGAAATTTAAAGCACGCTCTAATACATTGGCTTTGGATGGAAATTAAGTATTTGGAACAAAGACTTTTCTGGCACTTGCACCTTGACAAAGATGGTCTGGAGGATGTGAAACCACTTTTTGTTAGAATGCAAAGCGTTTAATTTTTGGGAACTTAGGAATTCGGAAATGAGAATGCCTTGAGAATTCTCTTTGTCTGGCCGGTAGGAATTTGTTTGGAATATATTTAGTAACAGTGAATTAGATACTCAGTTGCATTTGTTATTAGGTAGCAAGGTTATTAATCTCACTCAATCCCATTCGCCCACGTGAATCTTATCAAAAGAGCCATTGATATATATTTGATAAGTTCTGCAAATCCTTACTTCAAAGAATCTGGGCAGGTAGAAACAAGTCTAAGAATTTGCAAATGTAATCACTATTTATGTTTGTAATTAATGTGCAGTTAGTCTTGTTATAATTTTTCCTTTATTAAAGCACTTTAGCACAGTTTTTTGAGGGGCGCCCCCCAATTTTTCAAAAATTTGGAGATTTTACACCGTTGCATTGTTAATGGCTCGTAAACTATACTGTGAATGGTTAGCTCGAAATGTCTATGTGTCACAGAAGGATTTGTAATAGAATAATTATTATCGGGCTTCCAGATAATAATTCACACGGCTGCTGCAAAGGCATTCCAATGTGAAATATTTTTTTTGCCGGGAAAATAGCGCCATGTACGTGTTTCGCCTCATCATAGTTGTTTTAATAGTTCCGGCAAGACAAGTTAGAGGTTAATTTTCTCGAGGTAGCACTATTCTCAGGGACGGACATAAACAGTAGCATTTCCAGGCTCTGTCGTTAAGTCCCATCTGGGATCCCAATCTAATACCAAATCGCTTATTTTGTGATTAAATACGCATCTTTTAGCATTCTCGTTCGCAGGTATAGTTTCTAGACAATTACCAACGTACTGTGAAAAAAACATCAATTTTGAAATTGAGGGCGCTCTCAAAAAAAATGTGCTAATATTGCTTTAATGGTTGCGACTTCAGTTGATCGTTATGTTAACTTAATGTATTTGGTGGGTTTTTGTTGTAAATGTGCATGCGTGCGTGCGTGCGAATGGTATTGTGTATAGGGCGTGTGTGTGTGTGGGGTGCGTGCGCGCGCGTGTGTGTGTGGGGTGCGTGTGGTGTGTGTGTGTGCGAGCTTGTGTGTGCATGATGTGTGTTGCGAGTGTGTGTGTGAGGGGCGGTGTCGGGTCTTGGTGTGTGTGAAGGGAAAGTGTAATGATTATACTTTGCGTTTTTGTGGGTATACCACTGGGTGTGGACCACATGTAAGAGAGAAAGTACAACACTTCTAATGGATTGACACACGTAATGTACACACTTGGTTTCCGGTCAGCACCCTTCACACATCAAGGAGGTGCAACATTTATCAACTCTGTGTTGTACTAACCAGTGTCAAACCACGTGAAGAGATGTTTCCTACACGTCTATTCTCTTCTGTAATATCTGTAATCCTATGTATAATGTTGTATTTTGTAGAACGCACCGTCGCAAGACGTGTGCCGCTGTATAAAAGCGATGTTCAACTAAATAAACAATGAACATCGAGACTTGGTGAAGAGGAGGATTAGGGCCACGTAAATATTGTAGTTTGTTATGAGTGCATGACCACAATTCTAAGCTACTTTTTAAATTTTAAATGATTAGACCAAACTGCCAAATATTATTTCTGGAACAGATGGATAAAACTTAAAACGTATCAGATTTCTAGTATTCCTTAGTGACGTAAAAGAACTTTAATAGTAAACTTATCATTTATCATTTCTTATGTGAATGCCTTCAGAGTTGTTCAAGTCCGGGGGGGGGGGGGGGGTACTCAAATTTGGTTTGGTCGGGGATGTGCAGTCTGAGTGTCGCACCCCTATACACCCTTTCTAAGGGTCCATTTTGTTAAAAAGGTACCCATTTTCCTAAGGACGTGCTTCAAATATACACCCATTTTCAAAATTTTGCCGAGCCCCAGAAAATTACGAATTTTTAGTTTGATTTTGACCATTTTTTCGTGAAATGGGACCCATGTCAAGGATTTCTCATGAAATCCCACCCATGTCTATAGGATTTCTCCTGAAAAAATAACCCACTGAGCCGATCATCCCTGTATACCTTTAACACAATTCGATTAACCCACCCCCCCCCCCCCCGGGTTTTAAGTTTGGTATTTCTCAAGTGCAGTTGGCTTTGTATATGTGTTCTTCGAGTGAGACACTGACATTTTTTAATTATGGCCTTTCATTTTATCCGGTATTGGGTGACTCGATTTCTATTGTAGTGATTGGTAAAGTATACAGCCTCTCACAACGAATGGAATCATCGAAACATTTAAATGAATAATTAAAAAACTTTTAAAATGAACTGACAGGAATAAATTTTGTAAGAAATGACTAAACATTTTCAAATTGTGTGTTAAATAATATTTTTTAATATTGATATAGGTTTTTTTCCCATTAATTTGCACTTGTGTAATTGGATTTTAATACAGGCAATTTGGAATTGCATCCTGGAAAACTGAAATCGCTGAGAGACCAAACCAATTTTTTTTTAAATAATTAAAAATATTCAGTACTTGATTCCACTTTTGTCCATTGGATGTCAACTTTGTGTCATGAGTTTTCGGCCATTGCTTGTCGAATTCGTTCGTCAATATCAACAAATTCGTCGTTTTTCTTAGATCTTCTATCGTTTCTTTCAATTCAGTCTTGTTTAATAGGCCCCTACATAATTCGGTATTAAAATACTGGCATGTTTATTATCATTTTTTTAAATTTGATTTTGAGATTTTTTTTACTATTTGACTCAAAACCCCTCTTCATACCATAACCGCGGGCTAACCAGTGGGGTTGTGAAAACGCCCCATAGGTTTGTCCCATACCAAACCCCCTATGAAATTGATTGTGGTATCAATGGATAGCTATGGATCTCCTCATCCAGTGATACCAAAATATTATAAGTACCAACATTACCACGAACCTTGCTTCTATGACTTCATAATTACGCTCTTCACCCAAATTTGATGAAATCGATTTTTGTTACAAAGCATCAGTAGGAATTTGAATTTTGGCTAAAATCACAAAATGAATCAATTTTTTTACCTATTTTTGGCCAAAATAATAAGAGAAGCTAATTTTAAAACTTCAAATGTAAGTTTGAGCGCATACATGAGCAACTTTATTGTGTTCCAATTTACCAGTAAGGGTAAAATTAGTACAACGGAGTCATACTGAATGTCGGGCATGTCAGACGAGTCCTTATCATCTTTTGCATTTCACATTTCCGATCACCCGTGCCCACGACCAATGTCAAAAAAACGACGTGAAGGTTCCCTGTCTAGGTAAATGCTTTACACCCCCGCTCACTTTGTAGTGGTGGGACCTAATATTTTTCGCTAAAACCCCGGCTAACACGGGGCAAAATATGTAAAAAATACCTAAAAGCATTTGCGACAAATAGCCGCATTTTTTTTTTACAACGGGGAAAACGAGGGGGGTGGGGGGGGGGGGTACACACCCGGTTTAGATGATAGTCCGGAGAGATTATGGTCCAAGTTATGGCTGACCGTAACGTTGAGTATATACACAATTTTTTTTTTGCTGAACGTGATAGATAAAGGGTGGTGAATTAAGGATCGGCCGGGTGCCACCTTGGCACCCTTGTACTTTTGAGTCATCCAAGATGGCGTTGTCATAGATAATAATTATCTATTCGACCTTATATTATCAAACTATGAAGTTAATAAATACACTATAGGACCCATTTAACAAGTGCATGGCATTTGTAACACTGAGTCATACTTCAAATTCAAAATGGAAGGCAAATCTAAAAATAAAATAAAATATGGCCTATAACAGCAAATACCTGCGATAAAATATAAACACGAAGTACTTAAATTATGTTGTTAGACACAATAAATGTTTTTATCGCAGGTATTTGCTGTTATAGGGCATATTTTAAAATTATTGGATTTGGCATCCATACACTTAGAAGTGTATGGATGCCAAGTCCAATAACTTCATTTGATCCTATAGTATATCTAGTTACTCCATAGTTTGATAATATAGGGTTGAATTCAAACCTAATTAATAGATAATTATCATTTATGGCTACGCCATCTTGGATTTCTCAAAACGTCCAAGGATGCCCAGGTGGCACCCGGCAGATTACGGTCACATGAACGTTCTCTCTGACTACGAGGGTTAATCACTGACTGGCTTAAACAATCCCTTACATAAGTACACTGTTAGAACATTTTCCGTAAATTTACGGAAATTTCTGGCAGCAGAATTCCAGACTTTTTGGGGATAAATTTACAGAATTTCCGTCAATTAACGGAACTTTGACAATAATTTTACAGAAATTTGTCTCATATTATGGGAAAAAATGTGGTGTATTTTAACAAAATTTTCCGTAATTTAAAATTACGGAAAGAAAAAAAAAGGTCCGGAAATTTTGCTGCCAGAAATTTTTGAAATATTTCCGTAAATTAGCATTTTTTATGTTTTTTGTTTTTATTTTTATTGTTTTCTAAAACAGATTTGTCTTCTAATTTACGGAAATTTCTAACAGTGTATACCTAAGATCAACCGTATTTTTACGGTGAAACCGTAAAATAATTATGGTTGTTTCACATGCAAATTTTACGGTTAAAGAGACATGAGGAGATTTCCAGAAAGAAGCACCCCCAATTTTTCTCGAACCTAGGTTTTTTACATATTTGGAATGCTTACCAATGTATTAGATCACACCTGAAGTGAATAAGTCGAATACGTTGTCTTTATGTAATAAGATGCTGATTTAGTAGTTTCTGTCGTGCACGACAGAAAGTCAAAGCATGGTTTTCTATGGGAACGTTTACGATAGCAGGCAAGTTCAAAATAAGGTTTGCGGTTTTCTTTTGCACCTGTTTGTCCAATAAACCTTCCAAACGTTCTCGGTAGGTGGTCTACAACCGATCCAGTGAAATTTGAGAGAAATTCATATCCTAAAAAATCTCCTGTCACTTTAACCGTAATTTTATGGTGAAATACCGTAAACAAACAATAAAACTAAGGTTTTTACGATAAAATACCGTAAAGATTACTCTAAACTGTAAAATTACGGTAAAAATACCTGGCAAATGGGTTGCCAGCAAAAATACGACTTTTATGTATCTGGTGAATGACGCCTGTGTTTCAAAATACACCATACATGTAAGGTTTAATTCTGTGTTGTGCTCCATAAATCTGCACTAAGCAATTTTAAGATTAGAATTGTACAATAAATGTAGGGAAAAGTCAACGAAAATTAATATTTGCAGATAAATTTGTCCTTAAATCTTGACAATCAACAAACTTATTACCATGCACAGACACACATGCTACATCCCTCCAGAGTTAAGGATGATATAACGTCGATTTAATAATGTCGATTTGTAACTCGCACCCTGCAGGGTGCTCAAGGCGGGACTGCCAATTATTATTACCGCTGCCATCAGGAAATCGTCACAATCATTTCGCTTCATCCATGGCTGTTGGCTCGGCGCACAACTCTATCAGCACTTAGATTGTAATATCCCCCACAACAGCTACCCAATTATCGATTGGGTCAACGAAGCAATAGTATCTTGCCCAAGGACACAAACACGTTGGCCACAATGGGGCTCGAACTCACGATTTTAACGGTAAAATATATGACCCATTTTTTGACCCATTTTTTGGTTTAAAATTAATTTTTTTTAAAAAAGATTTTTTCTCAGGTCGGAAAATGTGGGCGTGCGCAAAACGTAGGCCTATAGGAGAGATTATGATCAGAATTAAGATTACAAAATAATTAAAAAATAGGAAAGATGTCTACCTCTGATAATGCAAAATAGATGACAAATGATGATTGCAATTTAAGTTTTGGGAAACATTTTAGACTATTCCATGCTGAAAAATCCTGAACACTGATGTTGAGCAAATGTTACATACATTGATACTTCAATTTGAGAATATCTTGTGTTCTAACCGTGTATAAGGTCAAAAAGCAGTTTTCACTCCACAAGACACAAATATGATCCAGTGCCACATACGTTTAACGTAACTCTTATCCCATTTTATATCATAGCATCTCGCCAAAGACAATGTGGATGTATGATCAATCACTTATTTTCAGATTTACTGAGCTAAAAAGTAAATTTTAATAAATGACCAACGTTTAATCTGATTGTAAGAAAAATGCATATTTTCAGTACCAAATGTTTTTTCAGATATCATAAACAGAATAACATGACTTGTTTCTATAATTGGACATATTCCCTAGACGCAATTCATAGAAATGTCATGAAAATTCATTTTTACCAAAACTTCGTCTTTTTCACCAAAATTTGGAAATTAAGCTCTTTGCACAGCTTTGTAGCTAAACAATTATTTTAATGTGATTTTTAATGATCTTTCAACCATTTTGTGAATTGTAATTAACACCTGTAGATCTATGGCGCACCATACAGGCATAAAACATAGACCTAAAAATTATAAAAGGTCTTTATATGATGTTCATGATGCAAGGCCTCCTTGGAAATCAGTACCTGCTACTGAAGGAGCTCCCCTGGATAAAGATTGAATAAATAATAGTAAAGCAAGGCGGTTCTCGAACCACAAAGGTCCCCCGCTCGTCGCGATAGTTAAAAGGAGGAAAAGTAACATAAGATCACAGGGGCACGTCGGAGATTCTGGCCCGAAATCATGCTCCAGGACCATGACCAGTCTTATTGTCTCATAAGGCAGCTATTCAATATTTTTCTACTTCAATGTTTTTATGATTCCATTCTCCAACTCTAAAATACAAATAAAATCATAAACTAAATTTTGTTCCTGGAGTGGGATTCGAACCCACGACCTTTAGATAACAAGACGAGCACCCACAGACACACGCCACGCAATCCGAGCCGGCAGGAAGTCGTTCTTTTGTAATGTAAACATTAATGGAATAAAGCGCACACATAATAATGAATAGCGCCCCTATGAGACGAGTTGAAAATATATGCTCCTGGAGCATGATTTCGGGCCAAAATCTCCAAGAATCATCACAGGGAGGATTGTGATGGAAACCAGAGGCTCTCCTACCATAGCAGTTTCAATACCTTGGATGACCCCAAATCACCTTGAAAAATTCTGGTATCAATGTTGACTCACCCACCAAGTTTCATGACCATACAACCATTTGACCTTGGATGACCTTGAAATGACACTAAACATTTTCAGCACTGAATTCCACCAAGTTTCATGACCATACAACCGTTTGCAGTGAATTGACCTCAGATGACCCAGAAATGACCTTGAAAAAAAAATTGGCATAAAACCATACAACCATGCATAGTGACTTGGCCTTAGATGACCCCGCATGACCTTGAAATGACTTTCAGAATTTTCGGCACTGAATATTGACCGCACCCACCAAGTTTCATCATCCTACCACATGTTTAGGGATTTGACCTTGAATGACCTTCAAAATTTTCGGCACTGAATATTGACCGCACCCACCAAGTTTCATCATCCTACCACATGTTTAGGGATTTGACCTTGAATTACCCCACATGACCGTGAAATGACCTTCAAAATTTTCGGCTCCAAATGTTGAGCACACCCACCATCAAGTTTCATCATCCTACCACAATTGACAAGGTTTAAAGCAATTTTTGACATTTGACCTTTGACCCACAGCACATGACCCATCTCCGAACTCATCCACCGCCTACTTAAGCGACATGTATGGTGCAAAGATGGACACCCATACTTGCTTAGATAAAAAGATATCGTGTTGACAAGGTTTATAGCAATTTAACCCTATTTTTTTACCATATTTTTGACCTCATTTGACCTTTGACCCGTGAAGATGGATACCCAGCACTTGCTTAGTTCCAAAGATATCGCGTGGGACACACACACGCGGACGCAGGGCATTTCTATAGTCCCCCTTCGCCAACAAAAGTTGGCGGGGGACCAAAAACTAGGTAAGCGTAGCATGGAAACAAGAACTGTCTTTAAAAAGACATGGCAGGAGATGACACCATTGTGTTATGGACATTGGGACATTTTCCATGACAATTTTGACGATTTGACCTTAGATGACCACAGAAACCTTTTTAGAAATCACTTTTTAGAATAGTTGACAACTAATTTTGACTAAGCCCAAGAAATTTCCTATGTGACAATGTTTACTGATTTGACTTATGTCCTTGCAATGACCTCAAGTTTCATGAATGTACAGTGATACAATTTGACCTTAGATGACTTTAGATGACCTTCAATTTTGAGTCATCAAAGATTTACATAACCCATCCAGTTTGATGATCATTTAACAATTTTACCCAGCAGATGTTGCATGTAGATGACCATGACATGACTCAAAATTCCTGGTTTACAATTTAACCAAGTCCATGCAAACAGGGTGCATGTCATGGGAATCAACTCCAGCATGCATTTTTTTGGTGTTAAACGCCATTTCCGTCGTCTGCTGAACAAATGTCGCCAGACTTATTTAATTATAAAATCATTCTGTTTAACCATAATGGTGATAAAGGGATAAGCAGCGATATTGCGAGAGAATCGAAAAAATATGGAAATGTAATTTTTTAGCTTATAAATCGGGGATAAGTGTGTACAAGTCCATATAATTGCTGTAATGTAGAAACAAACAACCAAATAGTGAAAAAGAAATATTTGAGGAAATTTGTCATACCGTCAACTGAAAATAGACAATGGCATCTCAAAATCTACACTAAATAGCTGACTGTGGTTTACAACGGTACAGAATAAACAAAGATCAATAATATTTGTGTTTGAGGTCAAACTGTATTGATCAGGGCATACGATATCGCGCTTAAAGTGACATGAGGAGATTTTTTAGGATACGAATTTCTCTCAAATTTCACAGGATCGATTGTAGACCACCTACCAAGAACGTTCCGAAGGTTTATTGGACAAACAAGTACAAAAGAAAACCACAAATCTTGTTTTGAACTTGCCTGACTATCGTAATTGTCCCCATAGAACACCGTGCTTTGACTTTCTGTCGTACACGACAGAAAGTACTAAATCATCATATTATTACATAAAGAGGGCGTATTCGGCTTATTCACTTCAGGTGTGATCTAATACATTGGAAAGCATTCCAAATATGCAAAAAACCCGGGTTCGAAAAAAATTGGGGGCACTTTTTTTCTGGAAATCTCCTCATGTCTCTTTAAAATCCGGGATATTCACCGGGAAAGGCTTTTTTGATCTCAAGTCAGAATTTTGATACGCACGTATATAAATTACAGAATCAGATAAAGGGTACTGCCGTGTCTTTAATACACGATTTCAAGCCAACCACTTGATGTTCGCATATCCATGCCAGTAACAAAAATACCAAAATATGAATTTTGATGATTTTTTCGATGTTTCAGATTAGCAAATCGCTGCTCTTCCCTTTAATTTGGTCTTAATCATTTCAGGTTTTTGAAAAATCTTGAGGGTGCACTATTTTTCAAATGTGCCAGTGTCTCTTTAAGTCGAATGCTTTGAGCGGTGTTTTTTTAAAATGCCTTTTTTTTTAATAGGAACCAGAACGGATAAGTTACCACTAGTTGAAAATGGAGAATCACACACCAGTAGTGAGAGTGATTTCATATCATCGTCATCAACATCATCATCATCATCTGAGAGAGAAGAACATGAAGAGACTCAACACACACTATACCCACAGGTAAGCACCATGATCCAGCTAGCATGGATTTTACACTGTAAATCTGAAGTGTTTAGTTCTAGAACGTCAAGTTGTAACACATTTTAACACGTCACACAGCTATTTTTTAGCTAAGTGAAGTTACGTCAAAACAAAGACTCGATTGCACAATATCTCTGATATGAGTGTCCATAGAATACTGTGCAGTGTGTAAAACTCGAATGACCCTATTTAAGGATAGAAGTTGTGCATCTTGAAAGATTGGCCTTCACTCCAAAACCCCATCTGTAAAGTTTTGCGCCGATATTTGAATCCGTTTTGATGCGAGAGCTAAAAACGTGATTTTTGTAAACCCCATGGAGTGCTGTGTAAAATTAATATTGGTCGACCAAAATGGGACACATTTTCACTCATGACTTCCAAACTAAACATCCTTTGGCTCTAAGATTTCACAGGGTAAATGAGAAAAACAGTACCTTTCTTCTGATACCAAAATATTGACCACTTCCGGTAAAATCTGGGGCTTCTGGGGACGAGGCTATTAGCGATCGGGCCATGGACCTTTAACAACCTATGTCACTTCTTTTGTTGCCTGTGAATCCATTCCTGCAAATCATTATGGCCCATGGTATTAAAACTCTAACAGATACAATTGCCCAGTGTGTAACAGTCAGGTTGACCTATTTCAAGATACCAGGCCCTAATATTATTTTTTTCCACATCATCACAGCTAGACTAGAAAATATTTTTAAACTAGAATTTACGCGTTTATCGGCTTTTCGCGCTCACGATATTCAAAGAATATAGCTGTGGGCCGCTCCATGACCTTTGACCTCGGCACATGACCTTTGACCTCGGCACATGACCTTTGACCTCGGCACATGACCTTTGACCTCATCAACATATGAGGGATACCATGGTGCACATATGACACAAGTTTGGTTCCATTTGAACTTCAACTTTCCATTGAGGTCAATTTTACATTTTTTCCTATTTTTGAAGTTGACCTCACATGACCTTTGACCTAAAAAAAAAAAAAAAAAAAATAAACGCCCAATGAGTGCTTGAGTAGAAGGCAGGTGGATCCTTACTATCAAACAGCAGTTGGCGGTGTTAGAATAGTCATCCTCCACCAGAACATAGCATTTTTATCAATATTTTATGGGCAGTGCTTACTTTTCAGCCACATAGGTGTATGCAAATTAAGGCACACAGCTTACACAAGTTACCAGAGATATTCAGTAGAAAAATAGATTAATATGGAATATAAATTTAAAGTCCACCAAAAGTTGTGTGTCACATCTTCACAAAATGTTGTTTCACAAAGTTTGATCAAATAAAGGTAAAACTGTAGAATTGACAGCCAATTGGGTTTTAAGGAAGGACTAGCTTCTCTCTATAACATGTGAAGTATAATACACTTATGAAATGTAAATTTATGTACTGCAAACTTATCTAGGAGAAGAAATACAGCAAAAATTAATAAAAATCTGAAAATTGGCGGCCATTTTGAATATATGCAAATTAGTTATGCTTACACCAAATTCAGGATACATATTTCTATATAACGAATGAAGCATAATATACTTATTTAATGTAAAGATATTCATTTTAAGGGCTCCAACAGTAATTTAGGACTATCTATACAACAAAATGAATGTAAAACATAGGAATTGGCGGCCATATTGGATTTATGCAAATTAGGCGTACTTCCACCACTTGGATTTTTTTGGACTTTTAGTATGTCATTCTGGGGACCTTATAGAAATGCATTGTGGTGTAAAAATTTCTATTGCCATTTTTTCCAGGTCATATCATATATTTCCCAGCCTAATGGTGCACATATGACACAAGTTTGGTTCCATTTGAACTTCAACTTTCCATTGAGGTCAATTTTACATTTTTTCCTATTTTTGAAGTTGACCTCACATGACCTTTGACCTCAGCACATGACCTTTGACCTCATCAACATATGAGGGATCCCATGGTGCACCTATGACAGAAGTTGGTTCTAAGTGAACTTCAACTTTTCAATTGAGGTCGATTTAAAAAAAAGTTAACATTTAGGAGCACATCCATAATCCACACACACATACACACATACATACACACGCACAACGGATTGCTAAGTGGTCCTGCCAGCTATAACTGGTGGCCCACAAATATCTTTGCCCTAATACCTAGTGGCGTAATGGGCCTACCCGCTCTGAGGGGGAAAATTTCCCAGTTTGGGAAATTTTCCCTCTCAGGGGGGTCAAAAGGCCAATTTTTCCCGGTCAGAGTGCTAAAAAACGGCTGATTTAGCATGGTTTTTGCCAAATTTTCCCGGCCAAAGTCGTCGGGGGGGGGGGGGGGGGGGCAACCTGCCCCCTGTCCCCCCCCACGCCTTTACACCACTCTACTACCCCTAATATGATTTACCAACCATTGCTGTTACTGGTCTATTACTTTGTGGGGGGCTACCATACAAAAACATTGTAAAATTGATCTTTTGGTGCCCTTATTTGGTCAATTTATCCAATGCATCATTGTCTTCATGACTGTAAAATTTGAAGAAAAAAGTCCACCATTAAGGGGTAAAAAAAAAAATATAGGAAAAACTTTGTCAAATTTGCCCAAGTGGTAGCAAAAATGGCAGCGCTCCTGGATTCAACTGAGATTGTTTTCTGATGGCCAAAGTATCAAAGGTTTTGTCAACCCAAGTCAAAGCATTGTCATCCAAAGATTTTTTGGCTTTATAAATGCATTTTTCTCAAAAATGGCCCTTTTTTGATTCCCTGGACTGTTTGTCAAACCAAACCACAAATATAATATGCATTATTTTTGTTTTTTGTTTCTGAAAACCAGCATTAAAATAGTTTTTATAGGTGAAAATGGTACAGTTTTGCATAGGACATACAAATGTAATTAGCAAGTCAAAGTTATAGCGCCCTCGCTCAGATGTGCCTGTCTCTAAGGGACCCTGATTTTTAGTGACACATTTTCACTCAATTTTCATATAGTCTGTAGGACCACAAGAAAGTATACTTAAAATAAAAACAATCCCTTTGCAGTTCAGGATAGGGCGCTTAGGTTAGAGCTCCTAGGCTTTTGCCAAAAAGGTTTTTCAGAATAACTGGTTTCTGGCCATATATGTATATGCTTGGCTTTCTCATACCAAAAAACACTTGTAAATATATAGGCATTGGTCTTCCTGAAGACCTCAAAATGCGTCCTTTCTTAAGAAGGACCCTTCTTAACCTAAGAAAACCTGTAATGAGTGTGTGGATAATTAAGTCCATGCACTGCCTAATTAGAGTTAATTTTAATAATATAATTGAGAAAACATTTTTGTTGTTGCAGGAAACACTTCATGACTCTCAAATGGAACCTGGAACTCTTGCTCGTGGAGAAGTAGATCTTGCTTTTCAGTACATTGAAGAAACAAGAAAAATGAACGTCACTGTCATCCAAGCCTTCAATCTTCCCAGTAAGGAACAGGGCGGGAGCAGCAGTTACAGAATTGGTCTGTCTTTATACCCAACACAACGTCAAAGGGTCAAAACGTGTGTCCGTGAGGGCAGCAATCCTGAGTTTAAGGAACTATTCTGCTTCAGTGGGTTATACCCTCACAAACTTGCCAGTAATACCTTGAGAGTAAGGTTATATGGTAAGGAGAAGAGGAGGAAAGAGAGACTAGTGGCAGAAAGGCACATTCAACTTTCTTCCGTTAACTCTTCCACCCGGAAAATTCTCAGAATAAAACTGGAAACACCAAGTGAGACCTCGGTAAGCATACTGGAAAAAAAATACAGTAAATAATGGTGTGCAGTAATTCTGACAACAAATGATTATATTTTTTATAGTACACTGCAAAATGCAAAAAAAAAGGGGCTAAAATGCTCTAAAAGTTGATAAATTGTATAATTCTAGTTTTCTTGAAGGCTAACCATGACTCAGAGATTTCTGAGGATGTTGCCCTCAATTTTCTAACAAATCCAGCTGATCACTGTGTGAAAAAAGCTAACCTGAAATTGACATAACCTCAAATTCTGGATCACGAATGTTTATTTTGCACATTTATTTTATATTTTATTTATTTCCAACATTTCAATTGATTGTGATGTTGTGTTTTGTTGTTATGAGCGAGTTAGTTGTATCGTGCTGCCCCATGGACATAGCCACCATTTGTCTTCTGTTTACAGTCAGAAAATACAAAATTATGCATTTCTTCTAGAGTAGATCGCATTTGCACATAAGATTACACACATACTATACTTGGGCCAATCGTTCCAGATATAAAAATCTCAGTTACTTTGAGGTAAATTGGGGGGGGGGGGGGATTTTTTAAAAGTTTAATCACAAAATTCCCCTTTAAACAGGACTATGAATAACTTAACTGCCTAATCATTTTGCAATGATTTGATTAACAGAGTTCGGAGAGTGATTCAAATTCTTCAGATTTGTCACATAAGGAGAGAGGTCATTCTTTGTTGTCGTTGTTTACTGGCCATATCAACACTGCAGAGCTCTTGGTCGGCCTGGCGTATAATGCGACCACTGAAAGAGTTGTGGTGGAAATCCTCTTGGCAAGAAACTTACAGCATTTATACCATGGAAAAATCCCAAGTGAGTCATTACAATAGAGAACCGCTTTAAAATTTTTTGAAATAAAAATAAAAACAAATGTGCATAAAACGTGTTTTTGAATGCAAGCATTGCAAGGGTACCGCACTTCGTGTGGGAGGGGGACATCCTCTCCCGCACCCACCTTCACGCCACTTGATATATGAACTTTCAACAGCACTTCACATGATTAATTCAAACAAGACCCTTGATCATACCTATTCACATTATAAAGTGAATCACTTATTTTAATATTTTTTATCAGATATGCCTGAGAAAATGTATTTTGAAATGCGAACATTACAAGGGGACACCCACACCCAACCCCTGTGGTGTCATGGCTGCTTCGCGGTTATATTGTCATTTTTACTTTGACTGGTCTTTGCCCCAACCAGGCTGGATGCGACCCTGTTTTGGAATCCCTAGTTTTTTTTCTGTATTTGGGCAGTATTCCTATTCAAGAATAAGTTTAGAGGGCTATCAGAGACTATCTAAAGGAAGATAGGACACTCCCTTATTGAAGTGGATTTCTATGGGGAAGGACGGCCCTGGTGTCTGGCGGGTAAAAGCAACAACATCGCATATTTCAATATGTGGAGATTGGCGCAAAGTTCAAAAGTAACATGCTATTTTTGTGGGATTGCTTGAATAATTTACAGTATTTATAACCATTTTTTCAAAATTCCTACAGACAAAAGTAAGACGGTGTTATTTTGTTGTGATTTGTCTTAGCATAAGGACATCAAGAAATCCATAACCTTGTCCCTTTGTCCCCCGACTTCCACCAGAATTTTTTTTTCGTGTTAAACCAACAGCTGAGTTCCAGATTTGACAAATCCTGGTTGGCCAACCCCCAGTCTGCTTGCTACATTGGGAATAGCGCCAACTGGTGTGGAAGCCTTACATTGTTTGCTCTTCAAAATAGGGGGAGTGTCCTATCTTCCTTTAGATAATCTTTGGGTCTATCAAAAGTCAGTTGAGGTCACTTTCTGCAAGAATTCTTGCAAAACTTGTTGTTTTTTTTTAAAATATCAAATGAAATTCCTTGTTTTGTATGCAGGTTCTTCTGTGAAAGTTTCCCTGCTGTCCTGCAGTGGATTTGATTTGGATAACAAAAAACATCCGTACGGAGTGGGCAACAACATCCTATCTTCAGAGAAACTCTCTTCTTCCAGGTAATTGACCCAACCACTTAAAATAATCCCAGATTAAATGCCTTTCTAGAAATAATTTTGAGGTGACCCTCCAGAAGTCCAAATTTAAGAAGACCGAACGATGGATTATCCTTATCAAGTGGATTTCAAAAATTGAGGCTCTGGAGCTGATTTGAGGCCCAAATAATGGAGTCTCTGGAACTAGGTTTTCAAAAAATTTCAGAAAATAAAGCTGCGATTTCCCTCAATTTCTAGTTACTTTTTGAGATTTTTTTGAAGAAAATTAATATGGCTTTGGACATGAAAAGTAGGGTCTCTGGAGCTGAAATGGTCCAAAAATGGGGGTCTCTGGAACTGAAGAGCCTGAAAATGAGGGTATTATAGGCGGCACATACCCATACTTCATCCCAATGTGAGAACCCCACCCATTAATTGCCTTTGAATTAAGGTGGGTGTAAATACAACCATAGCTCTGGCATTGCCGTCATGATGGTGTTAGGGTCCAGGGGATGGCTAATTTTGAACAAAGTTTATTAAAAGAAAATTTTTGCTTAAGTGAATTATAATGTCTGTGAGTCAAAAACCCGACTTAAATAGGGCATTTTTGATATTTAAAATAATATTTTGTATGGACATGCCCCACCCACACTACACATTTGAACCAATCACAGTCCACACCATGCTGATTGACATTATGACATAGTGTAGTACATGACGGCCTGTGTGAAGGCTGGCCCTTTGTGTGTATGTTGCCTCAAAAATGTTTGGAACTTTGGATGCAAAGGTGAGAAAGCGCAAACTTTGAAATAAAACATTCAAAAACGCCTTGTAAGCATATTATTATTTAGTGAAACTTGTCTTGGGATAAAAGTTAGTCATTCTGTTTGCCCTTCTTCCTGTGCTTTGCTATGTTTCTGTTTGCATTGAGTTCTCTTTTGATTTTTGTTTTTGTCAATATTTGGGAGATATTGAGTGACAAGTCGAGATAGGGCCTTTTTGGATTGAAGGTGAATTAAACTTAAAGGTGCACTCCCCCAACTGCCGATTCATTAATGGAGTGAATTAGTACACTTCTGATCATGACTTGGAGCTATAGGAAGTTATGCCATGGTTCGAGAACCAACATTTTTACCACTCAATTTAATCACATTTGGACCCCTTGTTTTCTGGTTTGGACCCCTTGTTTTCAGACTAAAGGTGGGGTTAAGGGGAGCCTATGAAGGTAAATTAGGCTAAAATGTTTGATATTGCCATTTTTAGATTATTTAATATGAAAAATCTGTGAAATTTGAACTTTAATATGCTCTTTATTTGATTAAAATCGGATATTGCATTGCAATTTTTACGGTTTGTTAAAGATATCAAGTTTGATCCAAACTTCGCCAAAATTGAAATTTTCCTATATTAATGCATGCGACTGATTCTTATGCAGTCTATTACTTTCAAGAGGGCGATATTTAAATGGCTATTTCTCAAACTGGAATTTCGCATTCTGTGCAATTTTCATACCATAATTTCTCTGCAATAATACATGCTATCTCTATGAAAATTGGAACAATTATTGATGATAACCTATTCTACAACCTAACAGAGGGAAATTTGATTTCGTTTTTGTTTCGGCCACGACGAGAGGTTACATAATCAAAAATGCGCATTTTTTACCCATTTTGCAACTTTCTAACCCCACTAGAACCCTTTCCAAAGCGAAGTTGAAAAAAGCTTCTGTAGGGTTATAGCTAATTTCAATCATTACTTAATAAAGCTGGTTTGGTGAAAATAGCTTTTTAACACCTCTTATGTACACAAAGGCAGCATTTTATAATACCTGCCACATGTTTTGATCGAGATCTCGATCACTTGAGCACAGTAAGTGTTAAATGGCTGAGAAACTTTGGTACGAAATTTGTCTATTTAAATCCAAGATGGCTGCCGTTGCCATAGCAACGGTAACAGAAATATGAATTTTCTTGTTTTTTTACAAGTATTTCCTACCAAGCTATCTTCTGGACATATAAAAGGGTGAATTGATTATTTAATAACAATAATGATTTTCACCTTCATAGCCTCCCCTTAAGGGGTTCAATTATCTTCCACTTGACCCCTTACTTTTACCATGCAGTGCTACCCCTGTTGACATACCTTGATATGTGTGCATTTGCTCACCTGATTCTGTCCATGACTATAGTTGTGAGGTTAAAGGTGCATTTTGTGATCCTAGCACCTTATTTTTATTTTATGATTAACAAGATATCTCTGAGAAAAGCTTATTTTCAAAATTTAAGTTGATTCTGATGCTGCGTTTTGATGTTACGCACACATGTTTGCATCACGCTGCCCCATAGACCACTGTTGTAATTTCTGTCCGTTTATGGACAGAAAATACAAAGTAACAAATTTCTTCAAGAGTAAATCGAATTTGCATGTAAGATTTGGCACACATACTATACTTAGACCAATGGTTCACATGATATAATAATCTCAAATATTTTGAGGTAAGTCGGGGGACTTTAAGGCTGAGCAATGTCAACATGTAATTCCACCTTTTTGGCATTATTTATTTACAGGTAGCAAAGGACCAGCTTGATGACGTCAGCCTACTGTTCACAGTGTACCACCAAATAGGAGTGAAGCGTCACGAGGCAATTGGCTGGTTCTCTATGGGTTTTGGCTACAGTAGTGAGGATGAATTGGCACATTGGAATGAGATGAAAGAAAGCAAGGGACAGCAAGTGATCAGGTGCCATACTTTATTATCTCCTTAAAGGGGGATGGCCTGATTTAAGTATACTGTATAAGTGGAAATTTTCGTGAGGTTTCTATTTTCGCGAATTTTGCGAGTGAACATAAAAACGCGAAAATAAAAATGCGCAAAAATAACTTTTTCCAATAGATTTGTATTGCATTGATGTCAATACCGTGAAATTAAATTCTCACGCATTTGGCAAACTGTTAAAATCGTGAAAATATCTGTACGCGAAAATTTCCACTTATACAGTATAAAGTTTTCATTGTGATGGAAGGACCTTCACTCCAAAACCCCATCTGTGAAGTTTTACGCCGATATTTCAATGTTTTGATGCAAGAGCTATAATGGGATTTTATAAGCCCTATAGAATACTGTTACAAATTAAATATTGGTCGACCAAAATGGGGCACATTTCAGCTCATAACTTCCAAACCAAACATCCTTTAGCCCTAAGATTTCACAGGGTAAATGGAAGTAGCTTTCTTCAGATATACAAAATTTTGACCACTTCCAGTAAAAGCTTGAGTTCTTGGGACGAGGCTATTTGCGATCGGACCATGGACCTTTAACCAGGGCCCTTTAACCAAGGGGCTGGCCAAGATATCCTCAATTGTTATTGAGTTTTTAGTCTAAACCTTTTCCAAGACAAATGCAAATAGGAATACAATATGGTAATGCTAAAATTAGATCTTGGTAATGAAACTACACACTTTGAGTACAAGGCTGACTAAGAGATTGCCCGTGGATGGCACCTGCAATTTTCTTACATATGTTTCTTTGCATAATACATAATGCTTGTCCATAATCTATGTAAACAAGTTAAGCACGAATCACAATGTAGTTTTAAATCTGGATTTGTAATTTGTTATTATACACAATACTCTATGGTACTGTTATACTACACATAGAGGTTTTACCACATCAAACAAAAAATTGATTCATTTCAAATTTGATTATTTTCCATAAATTATTTTTATTCTCCTTTTTAACCTCAAAACTTGGTCATCAAAACAAGTAGGTAATATATTTAATCCCCGATTTTGCTACTTCAAAAGAGGTGGGGTATATTTGATGCATGCAAAAGTTTTTTTTTAACTTAATGATGTAGATTTACTTAGAAAATGCACAATTTTTTTAAGTCTAATTTTAACAATGGGCAATAAATTTCTGAAATTATTTTAACCTTTTTAAGCAGTAATATAAATTATGAATTTTGTCATTCTGAACAGGTACAAAGTTCAGAATTTTAAAGCTCACATTGGGATTGCATGCATCAGTGGCGGATCCAGGATCATCAAAGCAAGGGCGTGAAGCAGAGTTTAAAAATTGCATATTAGGCCATCTTAATTTATAATAGTTCATCTTAAAGCTCCTGTGCACATTAGTAAAATAGCCCGCTTTATTAAATTTCCCCCCTTTTTTTTTAAACCCACGAAAAAAATCTACACAGACATCGTCAGCTGAAAAATAGCCTAATTCACAAATTCTCCAAGAATTCACAACGATATGAGTGTTAATTATTAAAAAAAATGTTCCATGTGGCACAAAATGAAATGACAGCAACAAAACATCAATGCATGAACAATTAAAAAAAAAAAAGTAAACAAAAAAAAAGGAAAAAAAAACGCATTCCGCATTAGGTTTTCAACTTTGGGGAGCTTTAAGATGAACTATTGAATTAAGATGGCCTTATTGCACGGGTTCATAACTCTTATGCTGGTCCACTAGATACAAAAATAATCCTAACATGCCGTTTTTAAGTCTTCCTTGCAGCCCTGCTTTACTGATTCTGGATCCGTCACTGTGCATGGAAGAAGTGAAAAGTCAAAACAGTCTTCTTGTACATTGTTTGTTGTTGGATTATACAAAACATGCCAACAATCATGTTAAGCTAATTTAAATATAAATTGGGGTTTTACATTCGAGGGTTGAGAATCAGAAGGACGTAACTCAATGCTAAAAGAAATATTAAAGGATTTCTTTAATTCTGCTTACTACTGCTTTTGAGAAATGTGATGTTTAATATTTTCTACTAAGCAAATCTATTCATTACTCAAAATGTAAACATGTTAAAGCTCATATATATATACTGTAAGCAAACATTATACAAACTTTAGTAAACAAAGAACAATTTTGAATTATGAACAGCAGAATTAAAGAAATTCTTTAATAATTCTTTTAGTGTTGAGTTACGTCCTTCTGATTGTCAACCCTCGAATTCATCCATGCAGTAGTGTTGAGCAATTGGTGGTGTTGAGTGTCAAGTCAGGGTGTAAATGGTAGGCTCTGAGTCAATCCCACAATGCACCAGTTTTGGGAAATACACCTCAAATGGGTCATGTGATCCCACAAAAATCCTATTCTTAACACATAAAACCTTGACTTTTACACTCTTTTTAGCCCACAAAGCATTAGTACTTATAGAATTTTAGCATGATCATGAAATGTCTTGTGGTTCTTAAACTTTTTAAACACTTTTTATCCCTAAGTACTGACATGTGTTTAGTACAGTACAGGCACATTCTAATGCATTATGGGATTGGTTCAAAATGCGCTCTGGGTAGGCTCATAAATGAGGATCACATTCTCAAAGTTAGGGTTTTTTCTATAGTTTGAAGGATACATAATTGGCATTTTTTGTTCCAAACTCTAGGAAATATGTGGAATTTTGTAAAATAAGGGAGTAAATTTTGAAATTGGGTCAAATTGAATTTAAATGTGTATACATTGGTCTTTGTTATAAGGAGTAGAAGAGTATAGTGTTTCTAGGTTCCAACCTTTAGTTACCAGGTACAGTCCTATTAAGATTCAAGGCCATCCTGGGGTAAACTTGCCCATCAATGCTCAGATTTTGTTGAAACTGGCAGCAAATAATGTCTTGCCTTATTTTACACTGTTTGGTATTCGTTGCATAATTAGAAGGAAAAATGGTCTATAGGGACTAGGGGTCTATAGGGATCACCAAACTTGTATATGGAGGTGTAACCCAAAGAGTTGCATGTTTGCATTTACAGTTTCAGTAATTTGACAACAGTTTCATGAATATTTGATGTGATCAAGAGGAAAGAATTCCATATGTACCTCTTTAAAATTCTACAAGAAAATTTTTTATTTAAGGCCTTAAACTAACAAATACCCTAACTCTAAGGCCAAAAATAAAAAAAATTGTTACATGTAGAACTTCAAAAGGGGGTACATAAGGAACTCTTGCTGATTAAACAAAATAAGTCCATTTGTCAGACAAACCATATCAACTGCAATTAATGCATCATTTTCCAAAAACCTCATTAGAATTGTCCTAGAAAATGGAATAAGGTTATTACTATTCTAGAGAAATTAAGTTTTTAACCACCCAGGTGCTGGGGCGGCGCCAGGGTAAAATCATAGGAGAGCCAAAACATCATAGGGGCGAAACAGTACAAAATTAACTCATATAGGTTAAAAAACCCTAATTTTTATGCAATTTATTGCTTAAAACCCCTGTTTTCCTGGGCTGCCCAGGTGTGTGACAAATGACTTCTTATACAAGGCGTTTCTCGAACCACAAAGGTCCCCCACCCGTTGCGATAATAAATATAATTTTAATATCACAGGGAGAATTGTGATGGAAATAAGTGGTTTCTCAAACCACTGAGGCTGCTGCCATACAGTTTGCAATTTGATGTATCATTGTGGACTCAGTTGACCATACACTATTGGTATTTATTTTGACCTTAATGACCCTACGTAAAGGACGCTTCACATTTTTCAGTTGAGATGTTGACCTTGAATAACCCCCGATCCTTGAATGACTTTTCAAATTTTCCGGCAATGAATTCAACTCGATACTATACCCATCAGTTTTTCATGACCATACTACCATTTGTAATGGATTTGACCTTGGATGACCTCCACATGACCTTGAAATGACCATCAAACATTTTTGGCACTGAATGTTGACCACACCCACCAAGTTTCATCATCTACCACATATTATGATTTGACCTTATGAACCCCGGCAAATGACCTTGATGACCCCCATAAACCACCTTGAAATGACCCTTCAATTTTTTGGCACTGAAGGCTGCCACACCCACCAAGTTTCATCAATCTCGCACTACTTATGGTTTGACCTTGAATGACCCACGACTTTGAAATGACTTCAATTTTTTTGCACTGATGATGACCACACCCACCAAGTTTTTTCTCATCCTACCACATTTGACGAGGGTTATAAGCAATATTATCCCATTTGACCTTGAATGACCCCGCATGACCTTGAAATGACCTTCAAATTTTTCGGCACTGAATGTTGACCACACCCACCAAGTTTCATCATCCTGCCACAATTGCCAATGCTTATAGCAATTTAATCCCATTTTTGACCGCATTTGACCTTTGACCCATGCCACATGCCCCACCTCCGAACTCATCCACCGTCTACTTGGGTGACATCTATGGTGCGAAGATGGACGCCCATACTTGCTTAGATCAAAAGATATTGTGTTTACAAGGGTTATAACAATATATCCTATTTTTGACCAAATTTGACCCTATTTTTGACCATATTTGACCTTTGACATATGTCACATGACCCACTTTACATCCCAGCCAACGCCTACTTGAGATGAATCTATGTTGCAAAGATGGACACCCACACTTGCTTAGATCCAGAGATATTGCGTGGGACGCACACACACACACACGGACGCAGGGCATTTCTATAGTCCCCCTTTGCCAACTAAAGTTGGCGGGGGACCAATGACAAGCACCAAGCAATCCCAGAAGGATATTTTTTTCTAGGACTGGGTCGGTGTGGAAATCACCATTAGGTGCCAGCAGGTCTGTTTTTCAAACTGGTAGCCTAGTGGATAGGGCAATCTGCCTAGTGATTGGAAGGTTGTAGGTTTGATTCCACACTGGTACAGTCCTAAAAAAATGTCCTTCTAGGGTTGCTTCGGTGCTTGTCATTAACTGTTTAAGTGATTTGCTACATCTGGGTGGTTAAAAACTTAAATTGTCTGATTTTGTATATATTCAGTTAACCATTGTATCATTCCTTTGATCCCCAATGTGTGTGTGTGTGTGTGTTCTAGTACAAGACATGTGGCCTTCGTACCTAATGTAGTTATTACTATTATTTAGGTTGTTTAAATTATAGTACTTTTAGATATAGGCCTATGTCAACATCTATACGGATTGCTAATTTCTCAGGATATCAGAAACACATTAATTTAAGGAGGTTGACTATACATGTGCAGATTGTAACATTTCGCCTGTATGATTACTGTAGCAAAACATCCGTAGTCTGTACTACCATATGTGATGAATTAACTGTTGATTTTGTATGTGTGTTGCCCCTCTGTTGCTCTTTCAATACCTTCACATAAATAAAATACAGTATTTACCAAACGTGTCGTCTGTCATCACGGTTTATAAATGGGGACAAAGGTCACATGTGGGACACTACCCCAGGGCCTCTGAATCCAAGTGTCATGATATGTGGATACACCAAACAATATGTCTCCACTCTTGAAGGGGTAACCTAAGGACCATTACATCCAAGTGCTGTGAAAATGTATGCACGTTTCCACATATGTGATGCGATCTGGGAAAACCCGCCACATGGTGCAAATTTATATTTTGAGTTTGACTATCATTGCAAAGTTTGGAATATAAAGTTTCCATAACACACATATCAAAAGTTATGCCTTAAACAATCTGACAAAAAATAAAGTACAACATAACAGTTTTTAAGGTATTTTCTTTATTTTTTCAAAACTGTCCTGTGCGACATGTGGCGGGTTTTCCCAGATCACATCACATATTATGTGGAAACAGTGGGCAATTATTATGTTTAGGGTTAACAAGTTGACCACAGACACCCAGACAAACAGACACAGACAAGTTAACGGAGGTATACTTGTGACTTTTCTTTTGTTAAAATTAGACACAAGTAGCAAATTTAGACACGCAAGTCATGATGAATTACAGCAATACATAAGAAATGGAGTGACACAAGTATACCTCAGTTACACACGCATACTAACAGAGGCATACTTTGTGACCTTTTGCTTGTGTATCTCCCAACATTGCTTGTGAGTCTTTTACATGTGTGTCTTTTTTGTGTGTCTGTAGGACATATGGACATGTATGGACATGTGTGGGTGTAATTGGGCCCTTTACCCCTTGCGACTTTTTTCCATATTTCATCAATAGGTGGGAGGGGACATCATTTTATGCTGAAATGCATGCTATATCTTGTGTGGTTAGACACATAAGGGCCATTTGTATAGAAGAAAAGACAAGTATCTCTGTAAGAGCCCACACATACACCCACTCACTCCCTATGTGCCCCCTGCTTTGCACACAACACAATTAGAGCTAGTCCAGACAGCAGTAGAATCTAGTACAGCCTACATAGAAAGGTGATGGCAGTCTCACACTGTAGAAAATAAGTTGTGTGAAAATAACTATTACCATACATCTGAATGACCATGTGATCTAGTATGATGACATGAAAGCGAAAGTTGCAGGTAGAGTTGGAGTGAGTCCGGACTCATGAGTCCAGAGCCGAGTCAGATTCCATCTGTGTTGAGTCGGAGTATGAGTCCATCAGACTCAAGTCCGAGTCCACAAGGTCTGAGTCCCAAGTCCATAGGGCCTCAATCTGAGTGCGAGTCAGAGTCCAGCAGGTCTGAGTACGAGGAAAAGAATTTAGTTAAAGGTGTATGACCTGATGGACAACCTCCACCATCCCACTTCTCCCCATTTTGGACCTTGTAGACTCAAACTCGGGCCCAATGGACTCCGACTAGAAACTGATGGAATCGGACTCGGCTCTGGACTCCAAAACTGATTGCAGGTGGCGAGTTTCAGGACTTCCTGTCTGCCACCTGGGAATGCCACTGAGCTAAAATGGAATGTGAACTCTATATTCAGTACATTGCAAATTAAAGTGTTTTGTTTCTTATTCACTGCAGTGTGCATATTCCATTGTTGCTCCCTGGCTGTTCCAGGTACAAAGGACTTATTCCATCTGCAACTTGTGTTCCAGGAGCACAACTTTTCAACTCGTCTCATAGGGCAGCTATTCACTATTTTCTATTTCAATCGCCGACTCCGACGTTTTTGTTGCAATTGCTCACTCTAAAAATATAATTAAAATTTTGTGCCTAGGGTAGGATTTGAACCCACAACCTATAGACACACGCCACACAATCCGAGTCTGTAGCGCCGCTGTGAGATGAGTCAAAAAGATGTGGTCCTGGAACACAAGTTGCGGACGGAATAAGTTTTCTGCATTCCAGGTGGCTGAAACAAAGAACGCAAAGCCTACAGCCAGGCAGTGTCTTTTATGGACCAAATTTCGAGGGTTGACAATCAGAAAGCCTTAACTAAAAAATACTGCTTTTGAGAAATGTGATGTTTAATATTTTCTACTAAGCAAATCTATTCATTACTCAAAATGTACCTTCTGACGGTAACTGAAAACGGTAATCTGTGAGTTACATCTTCAATCATGCCTGTGATTGACACATTATTTCAATCAGATGTTTAAGCATGTCATCCCTTTGGAATGTTTTAAAAGAAATCATCAATATAAGTGGGATAGGGAGCTAAAAAGCTGTTGCAATTCTGGCAATTGTGCAAGCTGTGAAGCCTCAACTCATTGTTTGGCCAAATACAGTTACCATCAGAAGGTCGTAACTTAGAGTTAAGGCTTTCTGTTAGTAAACAAAGTGTGCACCATTGAGATGTGGTAACGTGTTATTTTGCTTTATAGGCAATTGGAAGTAGACTTGAGTTGAGGCTTCATGGTTTTCAGAATCTGTAGGTGTTACCAATTTTTTTGGTACCAAAACTTCAAAATCACCAAAAAGTGAGTTACGTCCTTCTGTTTGTCAACCCTCAATTTGATTTCCATCTATTTTGTTGTGCCTGGTCAGAATTTGAGAAAGTGCATATACAATTTGTGCTTGAAGTGTTAGTTCGAAAACAACGTTATTTGAATGTTTGCTCTTGTATCTTTTAATGGAAAATAAAATGTACTAAATTTAGTACTGAATTCTCTTGAGTTTTCAATTATTTTTAATTCTATTACCTCTGCTGCCCATTATTGAAAATGCAGCATTCTGATTGGTCAGTTTACTGCCCATTATTCTGCAATAATGGGTCGCCAATGCATTTTCTCATTATATCACACTGTTTTCGGTAATAGAATAGAAATAAAGGGTTTGCAGTATTATTTATGGGCTCATAATGTATCCTCGGCCGGAAAAAAATAAAATAATGGACTCGGCTGCGCCTCGTCCATTATTTATTTTTTTCCGACCTCGGACACATTATTCGCCCATAAAGGATACTGCATCACCCTTTATTTCTTAATTCTAGTATTAAGGGACACATTCGACACAAGATGATATTTGGATACAAATTCTAAATTTGCACTTGATTAGTTGAGTATATATACAGGAATAGGAATTTCTTTGTGTTTCTATTGAAGATCCTGCATTTTACCGGTAAATCTCTTACTGGCAAAAAGACAAAAACGGTCAGTTTCTATTGGGCGCTGTTTACCGGTAAACACTCCCTTGCTGCTATTGATCGACTCCCAAAAAAAAATGGCGGCGACTGTTGTACACTGAGGTTCAACGCAAAAGCATTGTGGGTGACCTTTTTCAACAAAAATTATAGCGGGACCGCGATAGTCGGCGATGTCCATTTTTATATTGTACAAGCCAAATGTAGCTTAGAGGGTTAAATGTTCAGGAAACCACTCAGGACGGGTTTTGAAGGGTACGTTGATTTACCGGTATATAACAAGGGAGGTCATTTTCTATTGAGCACAATTTATCCATTATCTTTTCCATGTATAATGGTCTCAATGAACATGCACCTTTAGTCTTGCTCGAGCAAACTCGGGCAAAAAATCAGCCAACCAACACTCCGTATCTAAAAAGGACCACCCAAACCATTTTTGGGTTAAACTTTTTTGAGGCAAGTCCAGGGATGGTGCTAAATGCTCACATTAAGACATTTTCCACATGGTTTGGTGGTTTATACCAAATAAAAATCATGAATAAAAATGACACACACTTAAAAATTTAATTCAACAAACATTAATGTGAAAGGACTTACATTACAATTTGGATTTTTATTGTGTACATAATGTGTATCTTCTACATTCATAAGCAAAAAATAAAAAAAAAAAAAAAAAAATCACATTTTACAAGCATGGACCTGTGACAATACATTAGTAAATTCATCCAAAAATCGTGTTTGGGGGGATATAGCATTCGGTTGAATGAATGTCATGGTTTAAAAAGGAATTGACTAATTGAGACATGGCAGCAAACTGTATACAGAGTAATTATATGAAAAAAGTAGCAGAGTTGTGTCTAGTACACAAAATACGGAATTCTTTTGTTCGATCATTTAATGCAAGGAATTATATGGCGATCCTGTCTGTGGGGTCCACGATTCATATATAGGAAGAAAAAAATACTTTCCATCAGATGAGCTAGCAGACAATTTTAAATAGCTCCCGGTAAGCTTTTCCAACAAGGTTAAATGTTGGTAAGGAGGGCAGGGCTTCGATTTATGCGGGAATTTATGGGGTAAAATAACAAGTGAAAACAATTTTTGAAAAGTGCTAAAAAACATCGTTTTCGTCAAGGGTTGTTGCTAGAAAACCACTAAAAATGCGTCCGTTTTTATTGTAAACCTGGATCGGACGTAGCTCTAGATCTGTTACAAGAACAAAAGGTTATAAAATTTGTTGCAAGGAGGGCAGGGCTTCAATTTAGGAGAGGAAATATTGTGGTGTAAAACCCAACAAGGTTTTCAGAGCCAAAGCAGCCATTTTTATCGTGAAACTCAATCACGTGATCCCATGGCGTATTCACTATTGGTTACAAGTCCGGAAATCTTACGAGGGAGTTATTTTGGCAGGCGATTACCGAACTTAACAAAAAAATTTGTTTTGTTTGAGCGTAAATGGAACCGCGTAAAAGTCGGTGTGGACTAGCGTATCAATGATCGCAGTTCAATAAACGGATACACGCTGCATTTACGCTGGATACGCAATGATGTTAGCCTCGGATTGCCCATCTGTAGCAAAAATGCATCAACGTGGAGGGAGTGTCGAGGCTCGGTAAGAGGCCACTCTCGACAGCGGCTGCTAGCTTCAATTGCCATTTCCGTTGAAAGCGGGACCAAAAAGCAGGTAAAATTTACCTTTTTTGAATAAACAGACTTCATAGATAGTGCTTTCGATCCAAAAGCATTTAGGGGGAGTTATTAAACCTAGATGCCTAAAGATTAAATTGATTTTCAAGTAATTAACCCTATATGTGTCGAGGGGACCTAATGGTGACAGGATCCGCCATGGACTGTAAGTACGTGAGTTAAAGTCAAGAATGTCTTCATTCATGGCATTCAAACCTGGCCTAGTATGAGCTGTTGCTAATTTCCACTGTTAAGGTCTGCTCAATAGAATCAGGACAACCAGGGGTAATTGCCCTATCTTCAGGTGATTGATGGGCATATCATGATTCTGCTTGACAAAGGAATTCATAGGAACATGAATTCTAATTCAAGAAGTGGTACTGCCTATGTTCAGCAGAGCCCTACCAGGGAAGTCATCAGAATTTGAAATCAGCATGAAATGTTCATCTGTGTTGGTAATAACTTATTACAAAGTTCAGCTTCGCTCTCAACACCCAACAACAAAATGTACTTGGCATTTTCAGTTGTGTATTAACCTAAACAAATCAGCAGAATGATCCAGTTCAGTGAAGGCCCCGACTCTTGGGACCAATTGACTTCAGAACCGGATCGTAGACTTGTAAAGGACCAAGTTGTATTACCCATTGTCAGAGGAATATCAGAAGCCGGGGTTCTGTGCTCAGAATCCTATATAGGTGAAACTGAAAGGTCCTTAAAGACCAGGGCCCTTCCCGTAAACCCTACGATATTACTATCAGCGCATGTACTAATTAAAGACCTTTTCATTCCAGTTACACAGTGATTGGACAAAAGTGATACAATCAGGCACTCGCACACTCCTTCAGTATGCACATCGACCTTTATGACTAAGTTCTGGGAAAGGCCCACAGTTCCTAGAGCACCACTTCGCCCCGTCCCAGTCTTCATCAGCAGAGTTTTCAACATATCCTACGAGTCCCCGGTCATCACATGGACTGGACATTTGACAAATTTGGATAGGGACCTCAATATTTGAGAGGAGAATTAAGGAAGGCTTATATCGGGTACCAAAATTGCCAGAGTCTACAATCCAGTTCTGACGTCATTGGTCAAGAGGGTAGACATCACTGAACCGGATCATTCTGTTGATGAAGGATGTAGATACAAACTGAAAATTCCAGGTACGATTTTGTTTTGGTTGTTGAGATCTAAATGCTTAACTTTATAATAGATTTGAAATCATTGGATTCATTGCTTTCATGGAGTTAGTGATTTACAAGGTTTGCAGCGGTCAAAATGCAAGTTTTGGCATCCTGTGCCAGGTTTGGAAAAGGGGAAATTTTGAGGTGCCTTGCTTTGCAATGTCGGCATTTCGAGGGAAATTTCAAAATGGGGGAAATGTTGGTATTTGGAGTATAAAGTAGGTTAATCTGGACTTAATAAAATACAGGCAATCACATCTCATCCGAAATATGATGACTGATCTCCCTGTGTCAACTTGTTGACCTGTGACGAGGTTGATTTTCACATGAGACATCTTAGCAAAAATAAGGAGGGAAATTTTATTTTCCCATATAAAGAAATGCAAATAAACAATTAAACAGTGGCCATGCTAACGTTAGTCAGTGAAGCCTACTGTTGAGATGAAGAGAAGATTTCAGTAGCTTCCACAAGGCATTGCTTCATTGGAAGTTTTTGTAAAGGTAGTCATGTTAATCGTTAGAGATGAAAACTCTTAAAATGCAAGTTGTGATCAGAATGCCCAATTAAGCCATGTTCATCTCTATCGATTAACATGACTACCAGTACAAAACCTCCAATGGAAAGCAATGCTTGTGGGAAGTAGAGATTAACCGATCAAGGGTTTCCTTGCAGATCCGAGCCCGATACTTCGTTTTGTCATACGGCCGAACCACCGATCCGATCCGATGGTTTGTCCTATATATTAAAGATCGACCAACCCTAGTGAGTATTAGTAGGAGTTGCACTGGTGGTTCAACTTTAAAATTATAGGAATTGGCGACGATGATTATAGTTAATAAATCCTGTGTGGTCCACATTTGTTACAAGTTACGATGAGGTATTTTAGAGAAAGGTTATCTTTTACTTACCAGAATGTGTGTAAAATATAACGTACCGCCAATCAATAAGCCGGAATTGTAAATTCCGCAAAAACAAACTCTGTCTGAGTATCAGAATATCACAGACCATCATGCTCATTTTAAATTTGAAAGATTTCATTTATTATTAATTCATTTCAAAATGATTGCGTTCAAGTGTAATAAATCCAAAATTTTTGTTACAATTATACCGTAGTCGATTGACCGGCCTCACGTGCGTCCCTCCCCGGTGCAGGCCGTCTACAATATGCTAATTATGCTTGAAAGGTGCGAGACCATGTGCGGTGTATGGCTCTATAGTACTGCAGTGTACATTGCGGTAAAATGAGCGAAAAATTAATTTAAAAATTCTTGTTCGCAAGAACCAATTTACAACTAATGATTCCCATCTTCATCATTGTATTATTTTTATGATTCCCCCCCCCCACCCGCCAATCAATATCAATGAGTAAATGGGATTACACGGGAAAAACGTGTCTCCCCCCCCCCCCCCCTAGAGTCAACAAGGACAGCTGAAGAGCATAGCGATTGCATGCGCTGACCTGTACCTCGCGCCTCGGAAGGGCTGAGAAATTCAATTGACCTGATGCTGCTGATCCATTATTCTTTTTATGTATTCATAATAATCAATGGAGCATGATAGATGAGTAGCTAGCGCCACATGGCCTTTGTGGATTGCGTTATTTATGTTCTAAGCAAAATTGATATTCATTCTTAACCACAGTCCACAACACGCGCTCAATGTTTGGCTCGTGTATCAAAAACTATGGCGGTTCGGAAAGTATTGAGCTTGCATATTACTCGGCCTAATTACGTAGCATACTAGCATTGTGGGGAAGGTGTTGGTGCTCGTCAGAGCCAAGAGCTAAAATAGCAATGCATGCCTTTATTCAAACGAGTTTCCTCTTGTCGGCTAGCTAATGGTTATGATTGATATATAATGTAGATGATAGTTAATAAAATATAAGTAATTCATTTTGAGCAAAACATAGTCGTGTCTCATGTTTCTACTTTTCTGGTAAAATACTTGTCACCTTTCATTCAATACATCGGCCGAGAATCGGCTTGGTAACACATTTAATGAGTACCAGGACTTTCTTAAAGTTTCATATTGCATAGAAAGTTTTTAGATAAGACCGGAGATATATCCAATAGTTCAAGGTTGATGTGTTAAATATGTTTTGGATGCGTCGGCATATGCCCAGATTGTGAATTTGTGGTGGTTCAGAGGTTTGTGTCGGTAGTAAATTAGTCTCTTCTACGTATTTATTATGCACTGTTGATGCTGTACAAAAATACAGACACTGCAAGTGAAAAGAACCTAAAAAAATACGTAACGAAAGAGTTGGAAACGGAATATTCGGCGATTTCTGGACTCTGCTTATAAGATTTTTTGTTCATGAAGGTTGAACTTGAAGCACAAAGATACAAAAATAATAAAACACTTTTTTTTAAATGTTTTTAGCAGTTCACTTACAACAAAACGATTTTCCGTTGGAGAGCAGAGGTCAGCGCCGGTAATGGGTGTACCTTAGACAGGACCATAACAGTTGCAGTATAGCCTGAATTTGGAACTCCTTGAAGGTTGAGATCGTATAGTTTATCGTAAGTAGCTCATTAGCTTAAGTTGTCTCATGTAGGCTAAGAGTGATAATTGATGAAGATGATAGCCTAAATACACATATTAAAGTCCAGTCTTAGGCAACTCGTGTTTTCCAACTTAAAAAAAATGGAAAATTTCCATTATACTTTGTCCCTTTCTTTCATTCAAATATCGGTTGAGGATCGGCAAGATTGGACATATTTTTGCCGATCCGATCTTTTGCCGATTTAGCAAAATCGCCCGCCGATACGATGTCCGATACAAATATCGGTTAATCTCAGTGGGAAGCTATGAATCTTCTCTTGGCGAGATGTAACCGGACATTTGTGAGTGATCTGGGGAAACCCGTCGCATGTCGCACAGGGACAGTTTTGAAAAAATAAAGAAAATACCTTAAAATCTGTATGTTTTACTTTATTTTTGTCAGATTGATAAGGCATAACTTTTGATATCGTGTACCTAAGTAGAAAGAAGTAAAAAGTTATGAAAACTTTATATTTCAAAATTTTGCAGTGATAGTCAAAACTCAAAAATAAATTTGCACCATTGTGGAGGGTTTCCCAGATACATCACATTTTGTTGGAGCCTATCATCATACAAACCATTTCACCCTTTTAAAGGCACTCCCTGTAATTCTCTCTTGTGGGGTGAAATTGGGAAAAGTTCTTAAACTGTGGTTTCTCTCATGTTTAGGTATTTGGACAGTAAACTATTACTCTATGGACGTGCGGATCAGATTTTGGTGGGTTAAACTGGTTTTATGAAGGCTCAACCATCCCCAAACCTTATTAAGTTTAACGAGATGAGAAGCAAGATCCAAAGCCATAAAAGAGAATGAACTCCAACAGGAATACAAATGAGGTACAACCACAGTAATGATTATGCATTTGCATCAATAATCCGTGTAAATTTGAATTAAGTTAAAGGCAAAGATGACCGTCTGCAACAAAAATGATTGTCATTTCTAGGCCACCAAAAGTATGCTGAATCCAAATTGAAAGATACAAACTTTTATCCTCCTTGAGCATTTTGAGACAGTATTGCAAGGGAAAAATTCAAAACGTTTTATAGTGTAAGAAACACTAATCTAGTCCTGCTGATATAAAAAGTTATAGCGTACAAATATTTTTTGGATTGCTATAAGGGACATATAAATCATAGGTCTTAGAAGATGCAAGATGATACCGAAAACATGCTATTGGCCCTGAGGTGTAGACACGAGTGATATGGTAACAAAAGCATGATCTGCTTCAGTCAGTATTTTCATTCTTGTACCAGCTATCAAATGTACAATTATAATATGGATGGGAGTCGATTGCTAGGGAAGAGGGGTGTCTGGTTCAGTTTACTTTTTGGTCCAATTTTTGAAAGAAGTAGTTGAATTAATGTCTCCACTTCTGACCAATCAGATGCCAGGTATATATATACGAGGTATATAATTGCCATATCTAGGATAAAATACTTTTAACACCGTAGACTTAAAAGGGTTCAAAAAATTGGAATACAAATTTTAGGAATTGAATGTTCAAAATCGTGTCAAAGTTTTGATGTTAATACAAAATTACATACATCTTTTGACTCCACTATGGAACCTTTACAAAATTACCCTGATATTTACCCCTCCCTATTCAAAAGGTCAAGAAGAATGACAACGTGGCATAGTTGAGATTTGGAATGGTAATCTTGTGTAGAAACCATCAAAACATTTTGTGCCCGACTTGTACAAGGTCATACGGCCTATTGTGGATTAAAAGACATTGGCTGTTATTATTCTGAGAGGGAGACTAACTTTAGACCGGGTTTAACCAGGGTTGTTCTACAAGAGGGGACCTTCTTTCCTGCCATTTAACTTTCACAGTATTTTAAAAGGAAAAAAAAGGCCACTTGTAGGATACCCTGGTTTAAACAAGCGTTAAAGTTAGTCTCCCTTCAGAATACCAACCTATAACAGGACTTGGCTTAACATGATACATTCATTAATTCATTTGACATGGACAAGTTGGCTTTATGATAGATTTGATTTTTTCTTTTAAATACTTATTTTACTGAGAGAATGAGTTGGACATATGTGAAGTTAAAATAAAACATCTCTCTTCAACTCTTTTATAATAATACAAAATTAATCAAAATATATTACATGTCATATAGGTGACCAGCAATTAAACTGTGCATAAAACTACAGCATTGTTAGCAAACTTCTGTGATAGATTTAAGGTGATCAGATTCCTGATGAGGGCCATACTCAATTTTCAAACAAATCATGTTTTTTCATTACAGAATGCTTGTTCATAGACTAATCACTGTGTGAAATAACAAGCTGAAATCGAAGGCACTTTCATATAGAAAAATCAAAACTTGGTAAAAATCTTTGGATCCGGGGGGGGAAGTTTTTTTTTTTGGTTTACTGTGCCATAACATGTTTACTGCATCAAAGTAAAAAACCAAATTCATCTCTGAATTAAGGCATTTATGCTGACTATCTTAGGTTCTAGATGATTTTTTATTACTACACAGACAAAAAAAAGAATCTGAGTCAGCCCTTTAGTCACATGTTGGTTCTTTTCACTGGACTCAATGTAGTGCTTACATGGAAGTGGTAAAAATATTGCACAGCGAATAAATTGAAAGAACCAGAATTATCACATGATCTTCAAAGTATTATTGTGCTGAGGGGGGGGGGGGGGGGGGAGTAGGTATTGTGCAATGAGGACATATCCTCGCAAATGTGTCCCAGGACCACATCTTTTTGACTAGTCTATAGAGAGCTATCCACTATTTTTATTCAATCACAGACATGATGTTTTTTGTTGCAATTGTTCCCTCTACCTCACTCTAAAAATATAAGCATCATAAATTAACAATTTTTTGACTAGGGAGGATTCGCACCCACGATCTTGATTATAAGAGGGAGCGGATATAGACAGACGCCAAGCAATCTGAGCCTGCAGAAAGTTGTTCTTTCTAATAGTTAAAGAAATACTTAATGGAATAAAGTGCAAACCATAATCATGAATAGCACCCACGATGCATTTGAGGAAGGTTGGAAATATATGCTCCAGGAGCAGGTATATTGGGCCAAAATTGCACATTAGCAGTTCACATGGCCAGAAGGAGTGATGTCATTGCCTTCTGCAGCAAGTGCGGGGCGGCAAGTTGTATCGGCAATCACCAGGAGCAGGACAAAGTCGGCATGCTGCAAATGCGTACAAATAGCTGTGTGAACGTGATAACTTAACACATATTCTGGCAGTATAGAGCACTTGGACTCCATCCAGAGGTCTCGGTTGAATAATTCTGAAGTATTCGCAGGAAGTTTTACGTGTAACTGGGTCGTTACTATATCAACTGGATCACGCTTTGAGTCCACTTTGTTGTTGTTGGGTTTTTTGTTTGTGTTACCGTGGTTTTTTTGGTTTTTAACAATGACCTTTTTTCTTTTCCTTTGTTTGTCTTTTCCTGATTTTTTTTTTTTTGCCTCATGGGCCCGTTTGTGTTTTGATTTTTGTTCATGCACACACGAGCAAAAGGATCACTACACAAGTCTACAGCGTCAAGAACATTCCAAAAAGGGCGTGAACCATATCGGTTAATCTCTAGTGGGAAGCTACTGAAATCTTCTCTTGTCGAGATGTAACCGGACATTTGTGATGTGATCTGGGAAAACCTGTCGCATGTCGCACAGGACAGTTTTGAAAAAATAAAGAAAATACCTTAAAATCTGTTATGTTTTACTTTATTTTTTGTCAGATTGTATAAGGCATAACTTTTGATATGTGTACCATAGAAGAAAGAAGTAAAAAGTTATGAAAACTTTATATTTCAAATTTTGCAATGATAGTCAAAACTCAAAATATAAATTTTGCACCATGTGGCGGGTTTTCCCAGATCACATCACATTTTGTTTGGAGCCTATCATCATACAAACCATTTCACCCTTTTCATAATGAGCACTCCATTGTAATTCTCTCTTGTGGAGGTGACATTGGGAAAAGTTCCTTAAACTGTGGTTTCTTCTCATGTTTAGGTATTTGGACAGTAACACTCCATTACTCTACTGGACTGCGGATCAGATTTTGGTGGGTTAAACTGGTTTTATGAAGGCTCAACCATCCCCAAACCTTATTAAGTTTAAATGAAAGCAAGATCCAAAGACCAAAAGAGAATGAATCCAACAGGCACATAAAAATGAGGTAAAAAAGTAATGAATTATGCATTTGCATCAATAATCCTGTTGTAAATTTGAATTAAGTTAAAGGCAAGATTTACAGTCTGCAACAAAAATGATTGTCATTTCTAGGCCACAAAAGTATGCTGAATCCAAATTAGAAAGATACAACTTTATCCTCCTTGAGCATTTTGAGCAGTATTGCACAGGGAAAAATTTCAAAAATGTTTTATAGTGTAAGAAACACTATATCTAGTCCTGCTGATATAAAAAGTATAGCGTACAAATATTGATTGCTATAAGGGACATAGTTGAAATCATAGGTCTTAGAAGATGCAAGATGATCCCGAAACCATGCTATGCCCTGAGGTGTAAGCACCGAGTGGTATAGGTAAACAAAATGCAATGATCTGCTTCAGTCAGATATTCATTTCTTGTACCAGCTTCAATATGTACAATTATAATATGGATGGATAGTCTGTATGCTACTGGGAAGAGGGGTTCTGGTCAGTTTACTTTTGGTCAATTTTTGAAGCTAGTTGAATTAATGTCTCCACTTCTGACCAATCAGATGCCAGGTATCTATATACGAGGTATATAATTTGCCATATCTAGGATAAATACTTTTAACACAGTAGACTTAAAATGGTTCAAAAACTTGGAATACAAATTTTAGAATGATTCTGTTCAAAATGGTGTCAAAGTCTTTGATGTTAGATACAAAATACATACATCTTTTGACTCCATATAGAACCTTTACAAAATCTAACCCTGATATTTACCCCTTCCCTATTTCAAAATGCTCAAGAATGACAACGTGGCATAGTTGAGATTTGGAATCGGGTTAATCTTGTCTAGAAACCATCAAAACATTTTGTGCAGACTTGTACAAGGTCATACGGGCCTACTGCTGGATTAAAAGACATTGGCTGGTATTATTCTGAGAGGGAGACTAACTTTAGACCTGGGTTTAAACCAGGGTTAGTCCTACAAGAGGGGACCTTCTTTCCTTCCATTTAACTTTCACAGTATTTTAAAAGGAAAAAAGGTCCACTTGTAGGACTAACCCTGGTTTAAACCCAGGTCTAAAGTTAGTCTCCCTTTCAGAATACCAACCTATAACATGACTTGGCTTAACATGATACATTTCATTACATTCATTTGACATTGACAAGTTGGCTTTATGATAGATTTGATTTTTTTCTTTTTAAATACTTATTTACTGATAGACTGAGTTGTTAATATGTGAAGTTTAAAATAAAACATCTCTCTTCAACTCTTTTATAATATACAAAATTGCATCAAAATATTATTAACATGTACATATAGGTGACCAGCAATTAACTGTGCATAAACTACAGCATTGTTAGCAAACTTCTGTGGATAGCATTTAAAGGTTGACTCAGATTTCCTGATGAGGGCATACTCAATTTTCAAACAAATCATGTTTTTTACATATACATAATGCTTGTTCATATACTAATCACTGTGTGAAATAACTAAGCTCAAATCGAAGTCCTTCATATAGAAAATCACAACTTTGTTATAAAATTCTGGATCCGAATTTTGGTTATACTGTGCATAAATGTTTACTGCATCAAAACGATAAACCAAATTCATCTCTGAATTAAGCATTTTATGTGACTATCTTTAGTTCTAGATGATTTTTTATTACTACACATACAAAAAAAAAAGAAATCTGAGTCAGCCTTTAAGTCACATGTTGGTTCTTTTCACTGGACTCAATGTAGTGCTTACATGTAGGGTAAAAAATGCACAGCAGAATAAAATTGAAAGAACCAGATGTGTATCACATGATCTTCAAAGTACTTATTGTTGCTGAGAGTAGGTATTGTGCAATGAAGGCCATATTCCTCTGCAACTTGTGTCCCAGGACCACATCTTTTTGACTAGTCTCTTAGAGCAGCTATCCACTATTTTTTATTTCAATCACAGACACTGATGTTTTTGTTGCAATTGTTCCCTCTACCTCACTCTAAAAATATAAGCATAATAAATTAAAATTTTTTGCCTAGAGGAGGATTCGAACCCACGATCTTTGGATTATAAGAGGAGCGGATATAGACAGACGCCAAGCAATCTGAGCCTGCAGAAAGTTGTTCTTTTCTAATAGTTAAATAATACATTAATGGAATAAAGTGCAACATAATCATGAATAGCACCACTATGCATTTGAGACAGGTTGGAAATATATGCTCCAGGAGCAGGTTATTGGGCCAAAATTTCACATTAGCAGTTCACCTGGCCAGAAGGAGTGATGTCATTGCCTTCTGCAGCAAGTGCGGGCGGCAAGTTGTATCTGCAATCACCAGAGCAGACAAAGTCGGCATGTGCAATATGCGTACAAAATAGCTGTGTGAAAGTGATAACATTAACACATACTTCTGGCCAGTATAGAGCACTTGACTCACAATCCAGAGGTCTACGGTTTGAATAATTCTCTGAAGTATTCGCCAGCGAAGTGTTACGTGTAATCTGGTCGTTACTATATCAACTGGATCACGCTTTTGAGTCCTGCACCACGATCAAAATGATCACTACACAAAGTCTACAGCGTGCAATAACATTCCAAAAGGTGCGTGATCCAGTAACCAGGGAGTTATGTAACCACTTCGATGGCGAATAGTATCTAGGGAGTAGGTAGTATTCACAAAGTTTTACAGTGTGCACACCCACTCAACAAGGCCAATGGGCTGTTCAATTTGAAATTCATACTCTTTGGAATCTATACTACTCCTGGGGAAGACTTCAATCAAAACTAAAGTCTTCTGCCTGTGGAAGTCTATGGTGGGTTCATACCTCATCGGCAGACATCGGGCAACGCTTGTCTTTCGAACATGCTTTGTGCGCCGGATGTGCGAACCTACACTTTGCGTAAAAAGCATGTTCGAAAGGCTAGCGTCTGCAGACGTCTGCCAATGAAGTATGAACCCACCTATTAGGTTTCTTTTGGTCTTATTACTTGATGATTTTTTTAATTTTCTCATTTAGCAAATCACTGATAGTGCCTTTAAAATACATTTCCATGCAATGACCGATATTAGCATGTTTGGTCCAGTGGAAAAGCTCAGGACTCGTGATCATTAGACCGTTAAAATCATGAATTCGAGCCCCACTGTGGTCAACATGTTTGTGTCTCTGGGCAAGATACTTAATCTCAATTGCCTCGTCGACCAAAGCGATACTGGGGAGCTGTTATGGGGAATATTACAATCTTAGTGCTGATAGGCTTGTGCGCTTGTAAGGCACGTCTTTGAGCAGGTACCTAAATGAAGCGAAATGATTGTGACGATTTCTTGAAGACGGCGTAATAATGGCAACAGCACTTTGAGCTTGTTTACAGGGATTAAGCACTATATAAAACTGGCTATTATTATTATTACAGATTACTGTCACCACATAGTGGACCAAATTGCCAGGATGGCAAGCCATGCTAAATGCATGCGAAATGGTCCTTTGCCAGCCATCATCTGCTTCAAATGCATGCTCATGGTGGTCAGTGGATGAATCTTAAAGACACTATCAGTGATCCATCTGAAAAAGTCCAATATTTGAAATTCACAGTAATGGCTTAAAAGTGAAGTATAGGTCTGCAGAATAAGTTATAAATTCAAAGAAAAGAAGGAAAACAGCAGTATTCAAATATATGAATCTCCATTCAGTTATGTGTTGTAAGTGTCCGTACAGACAGTAATGACTTAAAATATTCGTTTCTGTCCTTATTAGGTTGCTTTTGGCCTTGTCACTTGTAGGTATGTTATACTCTCCGTCATAATTCCTTTTCTCTGCTTCAAGACTATGCCAGCATTCCTGCCAGTAGTGCTGGGACATGTACACGTTTAAACGTGTACATGAACGGAAGGGTCACTGCACGTTAGAAAATTCACTACACGTTTACACGTCAGTAAAAATACTAACTTTTTTTAGTATTATTTTAATTGCTGAAGTCAAATTTTCACCAAAATTTACCCGCCGTCAGTGAAAATAAAGTTAAAAGTTCCAATGCTGCTTTGAGAAATGATTTCCGACTTATAAGGAAACAAGGAAATCCCCAGTTTACCAAGTTCGTGTATGTGCGAATGTAGTCTGTTGTTACTGTATTACTCTATGGAAAGATTAACTACCGGGTACTATCAGCTAAAGGGACCAACTTGGTAACAAAATGTGGAGGCGCCCATAGTGATTTTGTCATTGGGGTCTTTGGGATATTCAACTGCTTCACTTTGGATTAAAACATAACATAGGTAAGTACAAACAACATATTATGGTTCAAGATGATAATATGATGGAATGCAAAGCAGGGTAACCTGATTACGAATGATTTATGGTGCTAGAGATGCATTTGCGTGGAAGCGCCAAATTCGGCAGTCGTTATGACCGTGTACACGTTTAAACGAACGGAAATACTGACCGTGTAAACGGATAGGAAATTAAACGGTAACTCCCAGCTCTACCTGCTATGCCAGACAGAACCATGACAACGCATAAAGGAAATACATAGTCTGTGCGTTACACGCAGCACCACTTGCATGCGTATGGAGACGCCTATTTCAGAAAAGGTATTGTGACGGCGACTATAAGATACCTAGACACTTCTTAGAGACATGCAAAAATCTGATTTTGGATGATTTTTTTATTTAGCAAATCACTGATAGTGCCTTGAATGGGCTGACTCAGAGATTTTCCAGATGCTGCTGCCCTCAATTTTCTAACAAATTGAGTTTTGGGCAGATACATAATGCTTGTTCACATACCAATCACTCTGTGAAATAACTAAGCTCAAATTGATAACCAGAGTCTTCCACACTAGGGGGGTGTGGATTCAAATGCTAATAGGCTACTCCACTTAAAATCCATAGCCCCCTGTAGAAAAACAGTGATAGTGTCTTTAGCTACTAACAAAGTATTTCATAACCATATATTTTTACTTAAATCACAATATACCATTTTAAATCATCAAAATTTAAAATACTGCAGATTCAGTACAAGCACCCCTTGTTAATCATCATGTTAAACATCATGCCCACGTTAAGCATGCATCTGTTGACCCCCAGAATCATCAGAGAGCACAGTTAATTGCCAGGTTAAGCCTGGTATGTAGACACTTTCCTGATATAATAGAGGTATAGAATTTATGGATCATTCTCTTCCTTCACTATTCAAATATCTGCATTTGGTGGAATTTGTAACCCATGTTATCATCAAAGTCTGAAAAAAGTGGTTCATGTTGAAGAGTCGGTGATAAAAAGATAAACTACATTTCATACCGTTTTGAAACTCCAGGTAGGTCTATGTATTTCTGTGCACTTAGGCCTTGAAGAGCTAATTCTGTGTTTCACTAACCTCTGACTTCAATGGGGATGGAGTTACATCTATATTTTACTGGAAAGCCCACATTTTTCTGATAATTTTGATACCTGATCTAAGATCTTGATACCCCCCAAGATGGAGTCTCCTTTGTGTCACTAAACCCTCAATGTGTACAAGGGCCAAGCAATGAATCTGAGACAGTAAACCGTTTAAAGTTTTTACTGTCAAGGACATACTCCAAAAGCCTAAACATCTTCTGTGCATCCATTTTGTCTTTACCTATGTGAGCCGTGCGAAACTAGCACCATGAAGTGAGTTTTTATACACAAATCTGAGTATAGAGTTTGCATCACATTCATACATACAATGCCTGGCATGAAGGTTGACGCTTAAAGTGTCGATTTAATAAGAGGAGTTTACAACATCTTCAATAAATTTGGGAAAGTGTCTGCATACCCTGTCTAGCTGTTACATGTTTGGTTTTCAACCTAGGTCACTTCAGTTATAAAATGGATTGTAGCTTCCATCGTCTTCCTCTTCCCCAAAAGGATTAGTACCGCTTGGTGAGTCCTCATCAAATGGGTTTTTACTCGCAGTGTTAGTAGGAGAATAAGGTCGCCCTGTGAAGGGGTTTATTGAGTCCCTTGCCCGCAGCTGGATTGGACGCTCCATTCCCAGAGCTCCCACCCCACCTTCCGCAAAGGGATTAGGGATAAAGTGTCACTGTATTCTGCTTTGGCGATGGACCTCTCTTAGGTGTGCCTGGTAAGGAGGATTGTGGAGTGGATGTTGGGGTGCGACGAGGGCTTGACTTAGACGAGTCGGGGGTGGCCGGACGAGGCATCGACTGTCTCTGTGGTGGCGGTGTGACACGCGGTACTGGTTGCGATGCACGTGGCTGGGTCTGAGCTTGAGCAGCACGAGGTATGCTCTGGGCTGCCCTTGTGGGTATGCCCGGCTGCAAGGTGTGGTTGGGGTGTAGCTTCATCGTGATTGTGTGGGTTGAGCTGGACCTGGGTGATACTGAGGTGAACGGAGGCTGGGCGATCTCGTGGGGTGGTGGTGGGTGACTGCCTCGGGGCGGCGGCCTGAGCTGATGGTGGCGGTTGTCTTGCTGGGGAGTTCTTGTAGGAGTCTGTTAGTAGAGTCACCTGCAAGTTGGAGAATTAGGATATGATTAAGACATTCTATAAGCAGGGCGGGGCGGCACTGGCACAGTTTCAGAAAAAAGAAAAATTTCTTCATTTGCTTGCAAATGATGGTCTGGGCCATTGGATAACATACCATAAAAACAGCAGTGGGACATTAAAAGGCTAAAGACATCAAGGGTAATTTGTCGGCTAACTTTAAAGTTTGCCTAACTTTAATTAATGTGTTAATTACACCGCAGGAATATTCATGCAACATACTCACACGATATTTAATTGGCTGAATTTTTTCCTTATTACGCGGGCCTATTTTCCCTAGGGAAAGATTGAACTGTTTCCCTACAACCTCGTTCCCCGAGTCACAGTGAGTGTAATAAAACCAATACTACATGGTTGTATCGGTTAATCAGGGCACACTATTTTACCTTGGTACTGGCTATGCGGGACTATCACCCTCACCTTCGATGTTTTGGGGTAATAGGCCCGTAGCCAGTACCTGAAAAATAGTTGCCCTAGTTCCCTCTAACCATTAGTATTTGTATAATATTACAGAATATCATGGGGACTCGTTACTCATTGATATTAAGACCACAAAAGGTCAAACGAGGTGCATACCGTGTGAGAATCAACTCTAGCGTGTGTTTGGTTACACGCCATTTCCGCGTTGTCTGGTGAATAATGTCGCTGGCGAAATTCATTATAAAATCATTTGTTTACCAATAAGGGGCTGCTTTGGGCTTAATAATTTTAGGTGAGGCGGCTTAATGTATACAGAGTTAGAACACAGATAGACCAGTATGTGCGTATTCATCAACGTATTATAAAAAAAGGCGCCAATTGTCATATCAGTGCATCACATAGTGATCTATGTCAGATTCGCTGTATGTGACGAGATTGGATATAGATCGGGTTGTGAGGAGATATATGTATCTTATCGATTTCGATATCTTAGATAGACATAGATAGCTCGGTATGTAACGTTGTTGTAACATATTCTGCCGTTTCAGACGATGTATGTTATTTTTAGTGCATCACATAGTGATCTAGGTCAGATAGCGGCTTGTATGTGAAAAAATAAATTGAATTAAATAACGTTTAGCTCAAAATTTGATATTAAATCTCTTTAATTAGGTAGAGTCCACGTCTGAAACTCTGTAAATTATGAAGAGTCACCATCATATTAACAAAACAAAAATTTCTCCAAAATGTCAAACATTTAGAGAAAGAACAGTATGTTGATGCAGCGACGAAAACTATAGTCTTGTGTACCAAAGCACAAGGTAGCACAATTTACAGATTGTGCTGATTATATATAGATCAGCCACAGTTACCTTATCACCCTATAGTTTGTGTCATGTTGTGTGTGAAGGCGACGTCCACGCTGTGTGTTACTTTCCCGATTCTGCCGCCTTTATTTCATGCATAACAATCTCGTTGGACACATTTGATATGAGCTACACGCATAGTGTCTCCATGGGTGCGCAGGGCAGTAACATTTTTTGGCAAGACATTCCAATGTACCCCCCTCATATAATTACATGCAACATAAAATTTTTCTATTTTAGGGTTTATTCAGGTTTGATCAAACAAGCCCAAAAATTAAAATAAATTTTGTATCAATGTAAATATATATGAGGGGGGCGGGACATATGGAAGTATTTCCAATTTTTTTTTACATTCTCCTTCAATTTTTTTAACTGAGTGCAATTAGGGATCCATTGTCTTTCCATTTATTTTCAATTGTTGTGGAGAAGCTCTATGACATACGGTCACCTCCAGCTCTATGGTATCGTAAAAATTTCTTTTAGTCCTAAATTTTAAGGAAAACTGGTTGTCTGCTTGTTGAAAAAGGAGTACAAAAATACACTAAAAAATCAAAAGAACAGAAAAAAATAAAAAACTTAAAAAAGATAATAAAATTAAAATTATAGTCCCAAATTACATGGAATATTAATAACTCATTCTTACCTTATTAAACACTCCTCTACCACGTTTCTGCCACCACAGAGAACCATCTGGGATTTTTCCAGCTGTTAAAAAATGAAAGTACAACAGGTAAAAAAGGATAAAAAGGGTTTTTATGTACAGGGCATTCAACAATTCGGTTACTCTGCAGTACTTTCAAACCGTAGCACTGTAGATTAGGTCTCACACTGTTAGACATATTACTGTTATGGCCACAGAATTTTGCTAAATCGACAGTAGAATGGAGTCCCATTTTGGAGGCGATGTGTATGTAAGGCTTTTAAGAACCCCATTTTATGATCCGGAACCCCAAACACCTTTTTTAATTTCACCAAAAGACCCCATTATTTTTTGAAATTAATTTTTATACTATCATCAAAGGGGGGGGGGGACCCCTATTTTTATTTTTTTTGGGGGGGGGGATTTGATTTTTGCTCCCCAAAGCAGATATATTAAGGAAAATTTTGCAAAAAATTCACCTCAAAGACACCCCCCCCCCAAAAAAAAAAACTCCCTTAATTTGGGGCAATCTTTGCTGTCTCTTCATCCCAAAACCCTATAGATTGAGTCCTCTGTCAACGAATGGCCCATGGGGTTTGGAACGAGGCAAGACTTAACCCACTAAAAAAAATCCATGTGAGTTTGCTTCCGTGGATAGGTACTTCTTGGGACATTGTCATTGCATTAGCCTCCTTGGTTTCTCTATTTTTTTCTTGGGCTTTCTATCCGATAGACTGAGAACTAGCGCAGGATCAGTTACAACGCTGGGTAATCATTTTGCGATACTGCTCTTCTTCTTGCGTTGAGGCAGCAGTAAATGTGTTGGAAACGTTGGAGCCAACTCCACTGTTCTGCTCTGACTATTAGCATTACGTACCCTTTTGTTGCTTTTGCGCGGTAACTGTTCCACCTTCAGTTTATCCTGGCGATGCTACAACTGTGCTTCTTTCTGGTGAGCTAATTTTTAGCTGTTTGTGACAGTCACGAAAAGGTACAAGCTTCTGAATTGTCAAATTTAATGAAGCGATGGCCGTCTAATAACAGTCCATATTTCTACAAAAGTTCGCTAACTACCGTGAAAATATACTTCACCTCCCCCAAAAAAAACCCCAAGCTGGATGAGGAAAAATTATAATTTTCTCTTGAATCTGCGGTTAATTTATCGCTAATTGTGATTAATCTTGTCAATTTCCTATGAATATCTGGTCTCCTTTTTACTATGCATCTTTCATAGAAACTCTGCCATGACCATGGTTGTATACAGGTAACCCGGCGATGGTGGAGTACAAAATGGGGGGAGTCCAGTGTTTTAATGGCATCCTCATTTTTCTGATTTTAAACTTTCAAAAATATTATTTCTCAAATTTTATTTGAGAAAAGATTTTCTCACGGGAAAGCACTTTGTTTACGTTAAAAGAGAGAAAAGGGGGATTCCAGAGTTGTTTTTGCTAGTGCACTGTGTAGATTGAACAATAGGGTAAATGGGATTCCCCCAAAATGTAAACTTAGTAATGTACTCAACTTTGTTTATGCTTTGAGGATAAGAACATTGCGAATCTAGGGAAGGAAATCCCCCATAAAAGTTACTAATGAAGTCGATGGATTCGGGTGAGGGATGATTCCAATTGGTAAGCTAGTGTAAGGTTTATGTTTATGCATGACGAATGACTGTAATGATCTATCTATCTGTGAAGTAGTTAATACTATCAATGGAGGGGACTCTCTCTGCCAGCATCCTCTACTAACAAGTAGCTAGAGATTAGCTAGTTTTACTCTGCATTTAGGAGCAGAAATCAAAGTACCTAGTGCAAAGTGATTATATAATTAATGTGAGCAGAGTGCCTTGGAATTTCTACTGTGTTCTTGAAGCCAACACAAGTGATGGGAGTCAACTGGATTCCCAATTGTGGACAGATAGAAACGTGGGACTTCTCTGGACTGATAAACTGTGGATTATTATCGTCGAGGGAGGGGACTTAATTTAACCTGTCGTCTTGAAATGCTGGACAAGAGTACCTTGAAGGACCGAGAAGATTCCCTGGAATATATACCTAAGGAGTTTTGTCTAACTTGTGCGATGTCATTTTTGGAGTCTTCGCTGAGAGGACCTATTCATCGTTTGACTGCAACACCTCTTTGCACACTCATATCAGTTTATAATTGTGGTATATTGGGTAAAATTTGATTTATGTAATGGGTTTGGACATGCCAAATTCTTGAAACAATTACAAATCATTACAAATCGAGGTATATAGTATAGAACATTCAGAATCCACTTGTGGCCAAGGCTCATTTATTTGTGTTTGTGAAGGCATGTTACCATGACCTTAGCGGTTACCCGCGACGTCTCATAAACACAGGAATTGGGGGCTCGTCATTGGGCATTGAATTGAGATAACTTTGAGCCTTATTGTTCAAATTTACACATTAAAAGTGTGAATTACTCTTGAAACATGTGCACAATTTTTGGCATACAAAATTTTGTGTGTATTAAATGTACTACCATTGTAGTTGGTTCAAGTTAGTTAATATTGTGTGTAGAGTACAAATCACAATGGAGTTTATCCAGAAGTGTTTTCATAGGGCAAATAATTGGGAGAAGTTTGATGAGTGGAGCAAACGCCCCAGGAGTTAATGATGCAAAACTAGCCAAAGCATTTAGGACTTGCGGCAAAACATGCTTGAGAAAGCAAGTCATCAAATATAATTGATTGAAAAGTTTGTCCCAGGAAAGATGTTTGGGATTAGTTCATTTTTGAAAAAGATAGAAGAGGTTCTGGAACGGGCAAAGTGATTGCATTTCACGTTAAAGAACTTGAAAATTCAAAAGGGAATTTGACATAGAATTGAAAAAAAGACTGGAATGAACAAAAAACAGAACGAATTGAACAAAAGCAAAAAGAAATTGAAATGCAATCAAAAGGCAAGGAACCGAAGAACGGAAATGAAAAATTGAATTAGAAAAAGGAAAAAATGCAAATCAAAAAGAGATCCAAAAAAAAGAGATGGAAGTGCAAACTGAAAAAAGACCCAAAGAATTAGATAAAGGAAAAGTTGCACAAATGAAATGAAACAAAGGAAATGGAAATGCAGAGATAAAAACAAAAAGAGCTGAAGCTCAACTAGAGTAGGGAAAAAATTGAAACAAACAGGCCCACTCGTCAGACTCTTCCAAGCCTATGTTTTGATGAGGCAAAAAATTCGCCCTGGTCCAAAAAATTTACAGGAACAAGCAAGTAGACATCTACTTCTTACCACTTGAGGGAAAATGCCAATAGCTTGAAATGGCCCCAGGAATCTTGGACCTTGTGGCTACAGTCAGTGTTCATTGGTTAAAGCCCGAGAAATATATTTCGGCCATGTCATTAGACAGATGTAGTGATTCTGATAGGGTAAGCAGGCCAGTGTTCAAAGCATATGGATTGGTGCCAGAGGCATATTAGACAAAAATTTAGGTCTTGTCAGAAAAAAGGACTGACCAGACCCATGTTGAATTTGCCCGTTTGATTTAAAGGAAACAAATGTTGAGCCGCTGGGCTTTCTCTCAAAAGAAGTCGGGCAAAATGTGGCAAATTGGGGCGTTGATGTTAGTTGAAGGAGTTCAAAACAGTGTCTACATCCCGATATCAAAACACATCTGATGAAAACAACATTGGCCAGTTTGCGTGAAGCAGCCGTATTATAAAGGCCCGACGATATGGCATTTGACACACTAAATGTAGTCATTCTAGTAGGCGTAGCCAAGAATTTACTAGGTCCAACAAATAACCAACAATAAGCTGGGTTCTAACAAAGCGTCTAATGTAGCACTCAAGGGAGGGGCAGGAATCCCCAGTCAGGTTCCCATGAAAAGGGGAGTAAGACAGTAATGGTGCTAATCAAAAAGCATCCGGATGGGGGACCAAAATCACAGTTCACATGCATTCACTGTAAGAAGCCACGACATACAACGGGGTTCACGGTGTTGGGAGATACATGGACTCTATCCACCCCAAAATGGAGAACGAGGAGAAAGCCAAGTGACGTCTCAAACCAATAGGTTGTTGCATTACTTTGGGTCAAAGTTCATTCTTCTGTTCAGAAACAAGAAATCCACAAAAGGGAATGACAAGAAAAAGTAAGGGGTGACTTTAAGCCTTATGTTTTCGAGGGATTTGTGTCACTTTCAGGTGATGATAGTTTAGATCCAAAACCCATTAGAATCATGGGGGACACGTGTTGCGTAGCAACAGTCATGAATTGGAAGTGCACTTTCCATTTGGATCATTGAGAGTTCACAGGGAAAATAGGACATGATTCTGATTTAGGGGATAGGTATGGATTTGTATTTAGGGTCCCTCTTCACAAAATGAATTTGAAATCCAGACTTGGTTTTTGGAACCTGTAAAATGCGTGTTAGGCCAAGAAGCCCGTTTAAGGGGTTCAGGCTTGTTATGGAATGATTTGGCAGGGGGGGGAAAAGTGCTCCAGAGACATAGTTTCCAGGTGCCCTGCCAAAAGTGGATCTAAATTGGATGAGGAAATAGACACTTTTCCCGCATATGTGCAGTAACTAGGTTAATGACCCAGAAAAAGCCTCACAGGAAAAACAGTGAGCAGGTGACGAGTCAAAATACTCATACTATAGGTAAGGTACAGGATGGACTGGTCCCAAATTAGAGTGAACTTTTCTCCAAATATTAGAGGAATGGGAGTCATCACCCCTCGTCAGGGGAGGCTAACTTCCCTGTTAGTGAAAAATCCAGCCCCTGAGCCAACACCACAGGACAAGTTGGTAAAACAATGATTGAAAATCCACGACGCTTGAGCATGATGAGTTAGGGATGTAAAGGAGGACCCTTAAGCCATCATGACAAGCTGGTTAACTGAGCAGCACCACGACCCAGTATTAGGAAAATTAGGGACGAGGGCATTGTAGCCACAGGAGCCGAAAGTCAAATTCCTGCATATGTTCTTTACAAACAAAATGGGGTCCTCATGTGAAAATGGCGGCCACCCGATGGCACTTGTAGATGAAGAAAGGAAGGTGTGCCATCAAAATTGTAGTGCCAAAGGTATACCATAGGGAGGGAAGTGATAGGCATAGCACAGGATAGTCCATGCAGGACACCTTAGGGTGAGGAAAAAACACAAGGACAGAATTAGGAGTCATTTTTGGTGCCTACATCAGGAAACGATGTTTCGGGATGTAAGACTGTCACACATGTCTAATGGTGGGCAAGCCCAATAAGAAAATTCCTACTACTCCTTTGCAACCAATACCCGCATTTGATTAGCCATTTAGTAGGGTTTAATAGATTGTGTAGGACATTCCAAAAAAAAAAGCCCACAGCTCAGGAAATCGTTATTTATGACGCATCATGTGTGATTCACAAAGATTCCTGAGGCTATACCCTTGAGAAAATAGGGCACAGAGCACAGAGTATAGTGAAAGCTTAACAAAGTTTTCACCCTAGTAGGCTTACCAAAATCAATCAGTCTTGACAAGGATCAAATTTCATGTCAGGTTTGTTCCAACACGTTATGGACCAGTTGGGAATTTCCAAGTACAGGTCTAAGGCATACACCCAGAAACCCAGGGGGGCCTAGAAAGGTACCACCAACATTGAAAAATGAGTTTTAAAACCTATTGTTTTGAATTTGAGAGGGATTGGGACTGAGGGAGTTCATCTACGTATTTGAATACCAGGGAGGGGAGGCTGTACACAGATCATTCGGATTAGTCCATTTGAGTTGTGTGGTTGGTCCACAAAGTTAGGGGACAATTGGAAAAAAATACTGAAAGAAAAGGGGTGTAGTGAAAATCCTGATGTGGAATTTGTTAGACTATGTGTCTCCATTCAGGAACCAGCTCAAAGAGCCACGGAACATTGACAAACAAAGCTCAAACAGAGCCAGGCAAAATGAAACATGGTATGAAAAAGGGATGCCAGGAACAGAGTATTCAAGCAGGTGATAAAGTTTGGCACTTTTCCAATTAATAAGGGCATCCCTTTGCAATGCCAGTATTCTGGCACCATATGAGTTGAGAACAAAGTGGAGACATTGACTATTGTGATCAAAACACAAGGTAGAGTAAAGTCGGACAATATGTCCACATAAAAATATGCTCAAAAAGGGAAGGGGTGTTTAAAGAGTATAAGAAAGAAATGGATGGACACTAAAGCATGCATTGTGTGTGTATCTAGGAGTGAGTGTCTGGTGCATCCAAATGATGATACTATCACAGAGTTCAGAACCTGAACAAAAACAGCACTGTAAACACAGTAAATGATCACTGCTGTCAAATGGCCAAAATTCTAGACAAATTGCCAATTAGACCAAGAAACTAGGTCATCCTCCAGAAAAAGAAAGCTCAAACAAGCGTGAATTGAAAGCAGTTAATTCATGAGGGGGAGAACCATATTTCATGAGGTACCCGTGAGACACATGTATAACCACTGACATTGATTTTGGCATTATTTCAGAGCCAGTCAAATTGCAGCAGATCAGGGAGCTAAGGAGAAGTGAGATTGGAAATTTCAGATTCCAGTCTCAAACTCACTTTGATGCATCTAATGGGGGGATCTGTACCCCCATACTTATATATTGAATTGTATTTTGATTAATTTTTGTGGATGAGAAATTAGAAACTCCAACCTGACAAGATTAAACTGTGGGATGGGGTTTAAACTCCACCAAGGCATACAATACTGGAATAAGACATACAAAGTAAAGAAAATGCCTGGCCAGATGCCTTGTCGAGCTGCACTAAAATTTTGTTCAGAAATTTAGTATTACAACTTTCTGTAATATTGATGAGGCAGCAATGCAAGAACTTATAAAATTAAACAAGTGAACATTTGCACTGTGTTAAAACTTATGTAAAATGAACCACAAAATGGTTAAAGGTATATAAAGCCCGTTTTTGGTAAATTTTCCTTTCATCCAATTTTTTTTTTACAGGGGGAGGATGTTATTGCATCCATTTTTCTGATTAACTTTCAAAACATATTATTTTCTCAATTTGATTTGCAGAAAAGATTTCTCACGGGAACAGCACTTGTTTACTATAAAGAGGAGAGAAAGGGGATTCCATAGAGTGTTTTTTGCTAAGTGAACCTGTTTAGATTGACAAATAGGGGAAGTGGGGAATTCCCCAAAATGCTTAAACTTAGGTTTTTTTTTGGGGTAACGGGATCAAAACTTGTTTATGCGTTGAGATCGAACATTGGCAGATTTAGGGGAACCCCCATAAAGTTTCTATTGACAGTGATGTGATTCGGGTGAGGTAATTCGATTGGTCACGCTAGTTAAGGGTTATGTTTATGTATGAGAATATGTAATGATGTTAGAAAAGGGGAACTTATCTGTGAGTAGTTAAAATACTATCACTGGAAGGACTCATGCCAGCATTCCACTACTAACAATAGTAGAAGATAGTCGTTTGACTCGGCATTAAGGAGCAGAAACTCACGTATGTAGTACCTAGTGCCAGGATAATACTTCCATGTAGAGAGTTGCTGTAATTATTCTACTTCGTCTTTGAAGCCACAAGTGTGGCGGCAAAATAGGCTTCCACATTGTGGACAGGTAGAAATCGTGGTGATTCTCTTGGACTCTATACTGTGGATTTATTAGCGTTGAGGGGACTTAATTCTAACCCCCTTGTGTCTTGACTGCTGGAAAGATTACCTTAAGGACTGAGAAGATTTCCCTTGGTATATTACTAAGGAGTATTTTGTATGAATTGTGCGCTGTCATTAGGGACGTCTTCGCGCTGCAGAGGACATATCAAGTTGAATGCAACACCTATTTTTGAAACACTAAGTATATCAGTTCCCCCCTGTTACTTATAACTGGTGTATAATTGTGTATTTGATTTATGTAATGTTTGGACATACCAAATTCATTGACCAATTACAAATAATTAAAATCTGTTATTATGATATAAAATTCCGATCCAACTTGTGCACAAGCTCATTTATTTGGTTTGAAGGCACAGTTCGGACCTAGGCGTTACACGCACGAGAAAACATAAACACTATACAATAGGGAAGGACACAGTACCTAATTAAAAATCATAACATGTTTGTGATTTACTAAAAGAACAATGGAATGAATTTATGATTACAAATTTTTTTGAGTTATTTTCAGACAAGAATAATCATGGCTATATTCAGTACCCGGGTAAGTAAGTCACTTATCGGCTTATCAAGTCTATCATGTATACTTCACCTTGCATGATCCAAAATTCCGTGTGGGTCTGGGGGCCAGTTGGTAAAAGAATACCGGGTCCTTGTTTTTTTTGCAGGTATTTGACCTGGGACCGCTTTTTTGGCGCTGAATGTTTAGCAATGATTAACGATTGAGTTAATATAAGTTACCCAATTTTGAAATCTCCACATCCAAAGATACTTACAGAGTATGTATAGAAGATTTATTTTTGATTGGTTATGCAAAAAGAAATGAGTTTGTCTCAGGCTTCTGTAGCTCAAACCTACTAAGCTACTATGTGTTTTTTTAGTCAAAAAAAGCTGTGCATATTGACAGTAATTTGTTCCTTGTTCCAGTTTAAAAATAATGTTTAAAAAATCACTGAAAACCTTAAAAAAAGAAATCGTGGTAAATGTGATTACACCTTTGAGGATGGGAAGTGATGACAACTTTTTTTTTTGCCTTTATAAAATTACATAATGAGCCAATCAGAGAGACTGTAAGTGATGCACCTCAGCGGTGAATTTTACCCATTACAGACATGGTAGTCTAATGAAATCAGTAACATTTAGAGTTGATCAACCACCACCTCCCCCCCCCCCCCCATAATGGGTATGCAGCCATCTTAAGGTGTGTTCATACTTCATTTGGCAGACTCGGCGACGCTACTTCCTTTAACATGCATTGTGCGGCCGGATGCACCATGAAACATCAGATGCGTAAAACATGCCCGTTCAAAAGGATCAGTTGTCTGCAGATGTCTGCGATGATGCAAGTATGACACACCTTTACTCCCATGTCTATGGAACTGATTCATGTAGATTACTTACCTGGCTCCTGAGTTGATGATTATCCAAACACTTTGTGGTTTCTGTGCACAGGCTGGGCACTCCTGGTCAATATATGCGTAGCTCTCCAAAACAACTGTAGGTTAAAAAGTTTCACGAAAAATTTGTCCAGTTTTGTTTTTCAACGTAACAAATCTCATTACAAATCATGGCCTACTTTGGATTTTTCGAAAGGAAACATTATGGTCCACAAAAAGTCATTAATGATAAACTTATCAGGTACGTTTGAATTCAAGATGTTATTACAAAAAAGTCTAAAGGTGAGTGAGGCCACTTCACATCTGCATTCATCCTAGATAAAATATGTATCCTGTTGTTAGAAACTTCATTACTTTTTAAATATTGTTTTCCTTATGCAAAACATGTCATTATGATGCTTAAATCTGATTCTTTGACATGATTTCAGAAAGTTTCATGGAAGATTTTCCAGTTTGGGTCCACTAAAATGAGCGAAGGTTACATTGGATTGGTTTTCTTCTTTCAAGAATGCGGACTTGTAGATTTCATATTCACTGAGCCAGCTAGTGCAGTTAGGTAGCAAAATGGATGTTGTATTGGCTAATGGCACTCCATTTTTCTGATTTATTAACTTTAAAAATATTATTTTCTCAATTGTATTTGAAAGAAAAGATTTCTCACAGGAAAAAAAAAAAGTATTTGTTTAATATAAACGGAGGAGAAAGGGGGGAGGAATACCCTAGTTGTTTTTGCTAAGTGCACCCTGTTTAGATTGCACAATAGGGGAAGTCGGGATTCCCCAAGAGTGCTAAACTTAGTAACTGCGTCAGCTTGTTTATGCTTTAAAAGATCAAGACATTGCAAGATCTGGGAATTCCTCCAACAAAGTTATATCATATGAGTAATGTAATTTAGATGGTGAAAATTGATTTGATGGTGCCAATGCACGGTCATGTTTATGATAAGAATGATTGTAATGATTATTGTTAGAAAGGGGAATCTATCTGTGAGGTAGTTAATAACTACACGGAAGGACTCCTGACCAGCATCCACTCGTTATAAACAAGTCGCTAGAAGATAGTAGTTTTACTCTGCTGAGGATGCGACCCTGTAAAGTGCAAGGTTTATTATATTAATTCCATGTGAGCGAGTGCTGTAATTGTTCTACTGTCGTCTTTGAAGACGGACAGTGCTGGGAAACAAAAATAGGATTCCAATTGTGGAACAGATCAAATCGTGTGGTGGATTATCTGGGACTGATATACTGTTGGATTTCTTATAGTCGAGGGACTTATTTAACCTTGTGTCTTCTTGAATTGCTGGACAAAAGTTATCCTTCAGGATGAAGAAGATTCCTTGGAAGAGAATTACTGAGGAATTTGTATGACTTGTGCGCCTGTAATTTTGAAGTCTTCGCGTGTGAGGACATATATCGTTGAACTGACAAGCTTCTTGTGGAGATAATGGACAGTCTTGTTTACAATTACAGTATAAAGTATTCTTAAAATCTTGAGTGTGATTTTAGTAAGTTGTTTGGACATACCAAAATTCTTGAACCAATTACAAAAATCATTCAAATCTGTTATATTATATAAAAATCAGCATTCATTTGTGCACAAGGCTCGCTTATAGTGTTTTGGGGGGGAACAGGTATTTGGACCTTAGGCGTCCATCGAGACGTCTAACCAGAATACTACAATATGAAAAAAAAACACCAAAACAGAATAAACCATTCCAATATCTTGCACATGTATGGTGCCCAGGTGGATCAACAAACAAGAACATGCAACCTGTTCCAGCCGTAAAAAAATGATCAAAGTGATTTCCCATTGTACTTCAGCCAAGGTATACTTGTGAAATTGCAGAATCTAGCACATGTCTACATTCGGTTCTTCAGTTGCAAATCTTAATAAAAAAATCTGCTTACATGAATGAACTCATGCAGATCTGGAAAAGTGCCCCTCCTAGTGAAAAAAGAGGAAAGGAATTGCTAAAAAAAAAGCTGAAATGAAAAACAGCGTAAATTGCGCGTTAAGCTTTTTTTAAAACAGCTAAAAAAAAGGGATGATATAACAGAAAATGCATAATTTGGGAGAAGAGAAGAGAGAAGAGAGAGAGAAAAGAGGGAATTACCTGATGAAAGAGGGCAAAGTTTCATGTCTGCATACAACTATATACACTGCCTGTTTCTGTATGCTTAACCAAAATATCAATTTTATCTTGGGTTATAAAAATGAACAATTTCTGGCAAAACAAGTGCTAGAGTTAGCTAAACTTTTTTATGCAATTAAGCAATGAATTTAACATCTTTGTGATATTATGAATTGTTTTTCCTTTTGTGGGATTTCTCAACCAATTCCAATTGTTACACATTGATCCCTCTACAATATTACTGGATGGTGATAGGAATGGTGACAGGAACTGCAGGAAGGAAGATCCCAACTTGTGATTACAAACACGGCATTGGAAACTTGAAAAATATTGGCCACTACAAGGAAAGTGAAGAACATTCCATTTCTTAAAGGTTATTATGGATGATTTAAGAATATTTTTTGTGATGCCAGTGCCTTGGATTAAACACAAAAATGCAGCAGTTAGATCCTCAGAAATTAACAACGATGCAATCCACGAATCTGTGTTTTTTCTCTCATTGAGCGGTGGGCTTTCCTTTTCATTAATGATTGATAGACAAGATTTATATCTTCACCATGCAGTGTGTTGTGTAGCAATGAAAAGAACAAAAGATTACTTTCTTTCATATGAAAAGAAAAGCAAATGTTACAAAAAGCCTGTCATTTTGCAGCCGAATAAGTAAAATGTTTCAAAATAGTAGTGCTCATCCTTTTTTTGAAATCCCTAAGCTGTGACGAACGCTGCCACGCTAATAAACGCTCGTGTGCATTGCACGTCAGAAATACCGTGCGAAGTGCATACAGACGCAGCAAATGGGGTCGTAGCCATCCAAACAACGGCGAAGCTCGTTAGATAAAGGAATTAGTGTCTCTTGAATAAATCCGTTTAACATGCTGTTCAACCTGCTGTTTTAATTCTGTGTTTAGTATTAAGGGGACCATTATTGAAAAGCTATCAAATATCACGGACTCAAGAATAGTACAATTTGTACATGGAATAAGCCTCTCTAAATAACAAACAGTAACATAAACGAAGAGGTTCTCCCTTTACTAACTTGTTTTCATTTCAATCGTGGTCTCATTTCTCGTTTCTTTGGTATTGTTTGATTAGCCTCTCATGTCTGCTATCTGATCAGTCTCCCTTTACTAACCTTGTTATTCATAACTTCATATGTGTCCCTAATTTTCTCTGTTTTATTTTTCTCGGTATCTGTGTGATTAGCGCTATCATGGTCGCGATCTGCTTCATTCCACTCTTTATTTCACCTTGTTTTCATCTCTTCATCTGTGTTCATTTCTCTTTTTGTTATCGTCATTGTTTGATTAGCCTCTCATTGTCTGCTATCTGATCATTCTCCTTTATTACATTGTTGTTCATCCCTTCAATCTGTGTCCTCATTTTCTCTTTTCTCTCGGTCAGGTTTGATTAGCTCTCATTGTCTTTGGGGCTATCTGATAATTCTCCCTTTTTACTTACCTGTTTTCATCTCTTCAATCTGGGTCCTCATTTTCTCTGTTAATCTCGTAATTGTTTAATTAGCTCTCATCATTGCTAGCTGATCATTCTCGTGCGTAACCTACTGATTATGTAATCCATGATACAATAAAAGTAATTCACAATGCAAGGGTAAGTTTCTTGGATATCTTTTTGTTCAACTAGGGAGAGGGAGATGGGGAAGGGGTAGAGGGGAGGAGAGGGAGGAAGAGAGGAGGGAGGGAGGGAGATGGAGAGAGAGAGAGAATGAGGGAAGAGTTCAAAACTTAAACCAATTTGTAATTATTACAAGGGAGTTGCCATGGTTTAAAGTTATGTCCAGGCGGTTGGCGGACAAGAAGTCCCAATTTTAGAACGTTGTCATGGGCTTAAAAGGTAAAAGCAAATCTTGACGAAAATGCAGTTGTTTATATGGTTTAGGAAACTATTTTCGTATTCCAAAACTGTTGGAGTTGATTCTGTAAGGGTATAATTTCCGAATATTTATGTATAAAAACAGGATGAGGACACATCACATGTGGGTCATGGGAAACCAGGGACCAAACCATATCAAAGTGCCTAAATCAGTTTGTGATTTGTGTCTGTATCTATTTTTGATTCTCATTTGGTGAGTTGTTATATTGAAAGAGGCTTGGTCGCCATCCAATGTGGCGTAGGACATGTATCATCATTTTTCGGCTGTGGAGCAGGCCAGTTGACTACAGCTCTTAAACTGCTGAGGTCCTGGGCGAAGGTTGTAATTGTTTTGCAGAACATTTTCCACATCCCCAAACAGGTGTGACGCACAATGATAGGGGATGCATTACGTTGCCTGACCGGGGTAGCTGCGCGTAAATTTAAGCTTGTTCAACATCGGGCAGAGGAGGAACTGGTCAAGTCGCCCCCAAAACACACGTCGCCCCAGCCAAACCTCCCCCCACTGCAAACAAAGCGCCCCAACAAGTCGCCCCAGCCAAGTAGCCCCCACTGTAAACCAACTCGCCCCCAAACCAGTCGCCCATGCCAAGTCACCCCAGCGCCCCCATCACATACAAGGCCCCAACACAAACCAAATCGCCCCCATCTCACAACAGTCGCCCCGGCCCACGGACTCGCAACCTCACGTAAGCCAAATCACGATGTTTGTATTTCAAATGTGGGTACGTTTTCAAGAAAATAGGCGGGTGATCTCCGCAGAAAATATACGTATGTATTTAACTAGGTTATTGCCGGCATGGCGGGATCAGGGCGGGGGTCATATAGTTGCACAACAAAGTTTGATGAAAATCAAAAGTATACAGGACGTCGCAATGCAACCCTAAAATACGAGCAAATCAGACACATTCTTATAGGAATTGACGTTTTCGATAGGACTGCTCTATTTTCGATTATGCCGAAAGAGGTTTTTGCGGTTGGACACAGATCCTCTGCTTTTAGAGTTTTTGCATATTATACACAGAAAAGAAATTTCTGGATCTGGAATTTGTATTATACAAATAAAAAATATTTAAAATATGCAAAAAAAAAAAACCTGAGTTTTGTAATGGAAACAGACCCTCTGATTTTGGAGTTGTTTATACAAGAAGAAACTTCTAATATTAGAGTTTTAAATACAAATAAAACTATAAAAAACATGGAGAACCCCGACATCGGGAGTTTTTGCGGTGGACATAGATCTCTGATTTTGGAGTTTTTTGCGTAATTACACGCAGGAAAGAGGAAAACTCCAATATTGGAGTTTTTAAATAAATAAAAACCCAATATTAACATCTACCACGAATCGAAAGTGTTTTGCGGTGGCCGCAGACCCTTCCATATTTTAGTAACGCATACCTCCACCTATTCGATGATGAGACAGTGTGTTTTTGTTCAAATGTGTGTCGGGGACTGTGTTTGCTGGGGCGAGTGGTGTGGTGGGGGCGGGTTGGTGTATAGTGGGGGCGACTTGGTTTGTGTGTGGGCTAGTTGCATGGGGGCGACTTGGTTTGGGGGCGACTTGGTTTTGGGGGCTGACGTTGGTTTATGTGGGGAGCGACTTGTCATGCGGGCGACTTGGCACGGGGGCGACTTGTTTTACTGTGGGGGCGACTTGGTTTACTGTGGGTGCGAGTTGTCCGTGGGGGCGACTTTTTTTGGGGGCGACTTGACTTGTATCCCATGCGGAGTATATCACTATATGCCCAAGAACTTAAGCTGTTTGATTCTTACCACACTTAAAGGTTTTGTGCTGTCATGGTGTATGGTGGACATTGAGTACGTGTTCCCCAAGAGGTGGCGAATGCATTTACTTTGCTTTCCATATCTTTGTGATGACCTAGACTCGCATCCATATAGAATAACTGTGAAACATGTTGTTTTGAACAGCCTCACTTTGGTGGTAACATAAAGCGATTCCAAGTCAGTGCTTTGTACCTTTTTAGATCACTTGCACTAGATGCAACCATAGAGCCCAGATAAGTGCAAACAAGAGCCCAATATCTGAAATCGGCCCGGATTGATTGGACTGTTGTAGATTTGGATTGTAGGATAGGATCACCATTTATTGTCATGTACTTCTGTCTTGAGTACCTGATTATGAGACCAATGTCTTTTGCTGCTGAAGGTGTCCTGCTCCAACTGAGTTTTGGCATTAGGATATGCAGGCAAACCAAGATTTTGTGTCAAAGGTATCAAGCACTAGAATGTGAGACATGCCGTGACAATTTTTCCCTCCATATATGGTCTGTTAAGAATCCTGTATAATCTTTTCTGAAAAAATCTTCCACACTCTCAGTTGTTTAGAAATGTAATATTTTAATCATGGGCCCCATTTGTTTTGCAATCCCTGCAAGCAAGGGGTGGATACTTTCAATCACATACAATTTACAGCTTATCAGTTTAAAAAAATCCAATTCATTATTCTGAGGTGCTTCAAATGATAAATAAGGTCCTTACTGGTTACAGTGTAGCCCATACCTGTTATTGAGCCTATAGTTTTAGATGATATTCCAGAACCAATGTAATCCATCACAACACAAACAATAAGCCTAAATGTAGGCAATCCATCCAAATTTTAAATATACCACATTCACATACACCATGTACATGTCAATTAACCTGTTGCGAATGCACACAACATTGAAATTAGATGAATACATGAGCAACAGATAATGTAGATGTGGAGTGGGGGTTGTGTGCTAGGGTTTGAATGACCAGTAAGGAGGCAGTAGGTTCCTTCTGTCTATCTGAGATAACACCTCTACGATATACGTTACAGTTGTCTTCCCTGCCTGCAAAGTAGGATAAGGCTTGCACCCAAGGTTGGAATCGTGTGTCCTACAAAAGTAGATAATAATAGTATGTTTTTAGGAGAGGCCAAGGAATTGTACCCACAGATCACTATCTATTTCGATGCATAAGTGATTTAAACAATCACAGCCACTTTTTTTTAGAAGCACCACCCCACTTTCAAATTTTTTTGGATGTTTGCACAGTTACATGGTAATTGGTATTTAAAAGTCCAACGAGAGATTTTGTGGCCACCAGCAATATTGTGATCAATAGTAGTGATTTCATATAGATAAGATCCCCCCTGACTCTTCCTTCTATTTACTTAAGACAATGACTTGAAAGTGAAAACAATGCAATTTTTCACTTCCTTAATTTCAATGAGTAAAACATAGCTAAATAAGTTGCCCATACGAAATTAAAAATTGCCACAATTTTTTACCAAAGATATATTTCAGCTATCCTTTAACATGGGGACATTTCTGATAGAAAGCTTTAATTAGGGAAAAATTAGATTTTCAACTTTTATTAGGGACACCTGTTATGTGAAATCTCTAGGTGACCACCTTTTAAACTATACATGTGAATGTTAAAGCTCACACTTGTCTATTTATCCAAAAAGAAGGAATTATTTAGGATATTAATAGTGGATCATCGATAATAATTCAGTGGCTGCTGGAACTGTCCTTCCAATATAAAATACCGGTACAAGCGGTCATGAATTGTCTATACGTTAAATTAGAATCGGGATACCGATTCTAATTACAAAATCACTTCTTGAAGACAAAACACATTTTTTAGCATTTCCATTGGCAGGTAAGTTACTAGACAATTACCAACACCTGTGCAAAAATCAAGAGGGGGTCAGGACATGTCAACCCTAACAGCAACAGCGAATTTAAAACGGCATCAACCTCAGGCATCAAACCAGTGATAGTTCTTTTCAAAGACTTAACGGTAGGAGGGGCGAGCTGCGCATATCAAAGGTAGTTAACAACAGACTTGACTAAAGACTACGCCTGGTCACAAATATTTAAATCTAAATGAAACTTTGAGGCACCAAAATAAAAAACCTGTTTTACGGGCCCGCTCCGACCCTGTTGTCAGTTTTGCAGAATTTTTTTTTTTTTAGTTTTTCAAAAATCATGTAAAATCAGCTGTTTGTAGCCCAAATTTATCAATGGTCGGCAAATTTTTTAAAGCAAATTGTTTGTAAAAATTTTCATGTTTCTCTTGATTTTTCAGATTTTTGGGGCCAATTTGAGCTCCAGAAACAGAAAGAATAAACATTTAAAGAAAAAAATCGCCCGACCGACCCTACTCGGAAAGGGTCCGCTCGCCCGTAAATCAGGGTTTTCTTTTTCGTCGTCTTATGCGAATTACCACTATTCTGCAGCGGTGTTAATCCACTAATCCCGACGGATTTTGAAGTAAATAATTGATTTAAAAATTATCGTGATCCATATCCTATCCAGGCTGAATCACTCACGATGGAGGAACCCCTCCCTAGAATGTTTCCACCTTTTTTGATTCCCTTTCAACACACTAAGAAAGTTTAAAATAACAGGTGAGAATTCCTATGGATAGGGCCGGAATGACCCAAACATGAGGAACTTCTCCATGGCCTATCCGATGAGGAAATTTTCTCACCTGATTACAGCCACACCTTCAGAGTATGTTGAAATGAAAAAAAAGGTCCAATCACGTAGGACAACCCTGGTTTAATACTGGGTCTAAAGTTGACTCCCTTTCAGAAAACCAGCCTTAACTTTTGTTTAATGTCTAGGTATGTGGGTAGAACATGGTGATGTGATACAATTGGTGTGGTTCAAATCCTTTCTTTTTCAAGTGAGTATAAGTTCCAGTTACTCTGGGGAAGATTAAATTACTATGTTTAAAAGGGAGAAGGTACCAAAAGGTAGCATTTTTAGTTTAGTGCACCACAAAAACCATATGACCAAATTGGTTGATTTTGTATAACATGACTAAGAATTTCAAAATGATTACACAGATTTCATAGAGTCCGATCTAGTATACATGTACTACCTGAATAATGTATAAAATGGTGCTTAAGAGTTACAGTAATAGGACAAATCTCTTAAGGTCATATCCACTGACTTAAGCACAGAGATGGTATGCCACACCACATGAAAAATAGCTGACAAAGAGTAGTGATGTCACTAACGGCATTTCACAATAAAAGAGTACAGCCAAACACACAGTGGAATAGACTTAACCCATATCGTTTGAGGGAATCAATGATGTGTCTACTAATCATGTTCCATGTGATAGTGAAGTATCTGTTGGTACCGTAGAGAAGAGAAATAAAAAGCAATGCTTAATTGACTTTACATTACAAGATATTTTCATAAAACTTCTCAGCAACTGAGGGTATGTTGAAAGCTCCTTACACCTAATGGCTTTGAGGAAGTTCCCCTGTTTTATGTAAAAATCCATTACTAATATCATTTTAGCATTTAAATTTCAAATCTTTTTATCAAATGATTTCTAACTATTATCAAAAAATTCCCTCCTTTAGTCAACGATGTGCTAATAGAAACATAAAAAAAAATCATCAAAATCATATTTTACATGTTTGTACTGGCATGGATATGCGAAGCTAACCTGCAAGTGGTTGGCTTGAATCGGTGTTCAAAACAAGGTAGTACTTTTATCCGATTCTGTATTGTCTCTACGTGTGTATCAAAATCTCCGACTTGAGCCTTGTCCGGGAAAATCACAATTTGACCTCAAACACAAACATTATTGATCTTTGTTTATTCTTTAATGGTGTAAACCACAATCAGCTGTTTGTGTAGCTTTATGGGACGCCGTTGCGTTATGTCGATTTGTGGGAGACGGTATGCAAATTTCCTCAAATAATTCATTTGGTTTCACTAGTGGTTTTTGTTTCTACATTTAAAGCAGTTATAGTAATAGTACACACTTATCCTCGATTTATAAGTTAAAAAACGTTTTTCACATTTTTTTTCGATTCTCGCGCATTCGCGCTACTAATCCCTTTAAATACTTGAAAATGAAAAGGTTGTTGTTTTGGGACTGCCTTTATGGAAGTAGATGAACTTTACATCATATTCGGATCTAATCTAAAATAAGTTATTCATTGTGATTTTTTAGCTTAAAGTACTTACAATTTGTTCTTCTCATAGAGAAAGAGTATCCCTCTGTAAGTTGTGCATCTGACATAGGGATAAGGGCCGGTCAAGTCATGTGAGACTGTAGTGACAAATTGAGATTCAAGAATTACAGCTATAAGGTGTCATGTTCATGAACAATGTCAGAGGCATTCTTTCTAAGAGAGTCAAGTGATAACATATAACTATATAGGCCAGTAAGCAGTTGAAAAAACTGGGGAGTAATGTGTAGGATGCATGTAGCGATGACAGTGTGCCCCTCAATATGATCCTGGAACATGGGGATATATTTGCTGTGTGGAATATACACTACTATCTTTCGTACAGATCTATATTGGCTGATAAATCATGATATTGCCATGAGATGTTAAGTGCATTAGTGTCAATAGACCTCCTCAATTAGGTTTATTCATTGCACCCTTGACTTTGGAACATGGGGTCATGGGTTTGAGTCCCAGTATTGGCCAGCGGCTGAGTAATATTGCTGGTATACCAGACCGCGGTGAACTAGTATGTTTATTTTTTTATCTTAGCGTTCTTTAGGCAGGGTAGCACCTTCAGTAATGTAAGAGCACTGATTTCTCGAGCAGCCTTGCATTTACAAAAAATGAATTGTGTATAATAAATATACACTGTATTAAAACACTGAATGGCAAAATACAGGATAATAATAGCATCATACTGTGGCAATATAAATATAATGACAATACAAAGATAACCAAAAGCAGAGCAAAATATAAACAACATGCTTAAGTAGGATTTAAAAAAGGTTGATGCTTTAAGCTTGATAGACTCATGTGTAATAGTAACCCAGGACGGAATAAATGCAGAAAGACTGTTCCATATTTTTGTTGCTCTCATATGGAAAGAACGTTTTCTGCTTTTTAATTTCAAGATGGTTCATACAAAGGTTGGTGGTTTGATATGGTTACCTTTAAAAGTGAACAGCGAAGAAAGGTTACCGGGACAAGACATTTAACACATTTGAAATAAGCATTAACATTTGATTAGTGTTAAATTTTTAAAGCAGTGTACACCTCAACTTAACAGGATGTAAAGATGGGAGTCAATCTACCGTCGGCTAGTGCGGGCGGTTACAATATATATGATATATATACCTCTGCATAACCAATTAAAAAATACCATATTATAATAATTCTTAAACAATTGAGATAGTCGTTTGCATAATTTCATTGCGCCTAGCTGTGTGATGTGTGATATGAGATGATTTCACAGACTATGCACATACACGTCAATGCAACAAGATATGCACTCTCTGGCCATCAATAGGCGCATAGTTAATAAGGACTGATCAATTTTAACAGCTTAGGTGTTTGTTGGATAAAATCTATCATAATTTTAGTTATATTAATCACTAATAGCTTCTTATTTTAAATAAAAGTGTTCAAAGAATGAGAATAAAAGGTTTTGTTTGTTAGCCGCGTATTATCATGTCAATCACACAAGTTACAGCACATTTTAGTGTAAAAACTCGGCTGCACCTCATTGTTCTACTAAAATAATGCTGTTATACACGGCAGGGCTAAAACAATACTTTTATTTCCTAAAAATAAATGGCGTTGTGACACCGTTGGTTTCCGAAGCCGGTTGGTCCCGATAATTAGTTATCAATGGCTTAATCACCCAGATTAACTACATTAGTAGTTTGTGCCCCTGTCAATCAACTTCCGTTATCTTTGCCAATGTCGTTTCCACATAGTGTCTGTATTTTAGTATTTGAAGTCTAAGTCTAATGAAAGTCCACACTGTGATAGAAGGAAAATATATTGAAACATTAAAAAAAAACTTGTGTCACACATTGTGGGTGGTTTTCTTTTAAAACAAGATATTCTTTTTACATGTTTTTTGCTTTTAATTATACTTCAGTCTTTTATTTGTGTTATCTTTTTATGATTTTAATTTAAAAAAACCAAGAAAGTAGCACTTTATATTTAAAAAAGATTTCTTTAAAAATGTTTTTTATTGTACTGTAGGCCTACTTTGTTTTTTGTCTTTTAATGATTTTATTTAAAAAAAAGGGGTCACGCTAGATTTTAACAAGTTTTACTTTTTTTTTTTTTTAACTTTTAAAATGTTGTAACATTTAATTTACTTCAGACTTTTGTTTTTGATTTAAAGGAAAAAATTTAACTCTGAATATAAAAAAGCATGGCAGCATCGTTATCTTTAATTCACTTTCGTTTTTTTTTTTTCGGCGGTTGCGGATCTCGTTATGGCCTGACCAACCGGTCTTACTGGACCTGTTGATACATGGGGAACAATAGGAACAATAGACGGTGTTAATTGCGGGACACAACCGGCTGCGGGAACATGCGGGCTTTAAAACCAAAATAATACCGTTCTTGACCCAAGTATTGAACCCTCATTGTGAAATTCTTGATCCAAGTCTCTTTTTATAGCTTTCACTCGGTTGGGAATGACAGGGGGAGGGCGCCAAGATCCCAATTTAAGATTTTGCCATTGGTAAAAGTACAACTGGACAAAAAATTCTGATTTTTTATATGTTGGCAAGGAATATTTTCTTATTCCAAAACCGTTGGAGATGACAGAAGCAACTCCACTGGAGGGTTATTTCTGATTTTGTTGGTATTAATAACGAACGAGGGAGGCGTCGCTGTGGTCATGGGAACACCCATGATCGAACCAAATCAAAGCACCCAAATTGGTTTGTGGTTTGCATCTGTATGTTGTAATTTCTTTTGACCTTTTTGGTGCGTTGCTATAATGAATGAGCTTTGCCGCCACCACCACCTGACCTAATTTCACAAGCCTTTAGGTTCTTATCAACCACAAAAGCAAAATCATTTTGAAAAAAACCACTTGAGAAATATAAATACTATATGATCTGTCCCTATTTTTGTATACTCTGTTTTGTATCTATGTTCGTCTGGGGGTTATACTGTTGAATATGTACTTAAATGAATATAACACCTCAAGCCACGCTGGATTGTCAATATATTGAGGATAATATTTATGCATGTTAGTTCCTCAGCACAGCTCTTGTCTTGGTGAATTCTCCTCGTGTGCCACATGCATCAAGTCATGAAGGTATAGCTCCAGCAAGGTGTTTGTATATAGACTCGGGAATCTTGCTGCACCTGTTTCAAAGGTAGCAATATATTTGAGGATCAATTGATCATGTTAGTTCCTCAGCACATCCTGCTTCAGACTACTACTTTGACGTATGTGAAATATGCCCTTTCAGCAATTGGCAACAAAAGGTTATCAAGGGGACTGAGCATTTTCACACTAAATACATCAAAGCAGAGCTAAGCGAGTGATGTGAAAAAACAAGAAGATGACTTACGTCCACTTGTTGTAGTAAATCCATGCCTTGCGCTCCAGCCTCTTTCTGGTTGACTCTCCTCGTGTGCCACATGCATCAAGTCATGAAGGTATAGCGCCAGCAAGGTTGTTGTATATAGACTAGGGAATCTTGATGCACCCCTGTTTCAAAGGTACCAATCATATGTGCTTAATGTTGTGGTCAAAACATGCAAGCCATCAGCACAAAGAAAGAAAGATTTACGGAATTGAATTTCAAATCAAATTATAAAGTAGTGAATAATAACTGAATATTACTTGTCCAGGAATATATGTTGAGTCTGGCCAGGCAAGTAGCGCTCATGGTTCCGAGGGGGCAAGCTTTCAGTAGGTGTAACAAATTTCCAAATGATAACAGGTAAAAATATCCTTGGTCACAGGGTAAAAGACGTCTGCAAAAAGGGCCAGTTTAAAGACACTATGGCAGGACTGTACCAGGGAGTAGTCCCATTTTCTGAACTCAAAAAGTTTGAACCAACTGCAAGTGCCAAATTTTAGCGTTACTTACCTGAAGCTTCACTGGGATGCTATCGCCATAGCATCGGTGGAGCGCAAGGAGCTTTTTGTGGGCCGCCAGCTATAGCTGGCAGGACCACTAGCAATCTGTTGTGGATCTCGTGTGTATGTGTGGTGGATGTGTGTGGTGTGATGTGTGTGTCACAAAATGTTAAGTTTTTTTTTAAATCACCTCATTGAAAGTTCTTCAATTGGAACCAAACTCTTGTCATAGGTGCACCAATGGGATCCGTCATATGTTGATGAGGTCAAAGGTCATGTAAAGGTCAAAGGTACATGTGAGGTCAAGTGAAAAATGGGAGAAAAATGTAATAAAATTCATCTAAATTGAAACATTGAAGTTCAATGGGAACCAAACTTTTGTCATAGGTGAACCATGCGATCCCTCATATGTGATGAGGTCAAGGTCACGTGCAAGGGTCAAAGGTCATGGGGCGGCCAACACGCTTATATTCTTTGAATATAGCGAGCGCGAAAGCCGGAGAACACAGAGAAATTTCATAGTTTCTGATGCGATTGTAGGGTACAAACCCATTCTCTAAAATAAATTGGTACTTAAAACTTGGTTTTGATGCGGTTTTTTTACCTCCTTTATCTTAACACTTTGATCTAAAAAATTGGGATTGGTCCGAGGCAATCAAGGTCAAGGTGCGGATTTATGTATACAACTCTAGTCAGACCACTGTGTGAGATATGCATCCTTTGTTTAGGGACACAACCATACTGGAATAATAAAATCAGCCTTGCCAAGAATCAGCTTCAGGCTGCTAGATTTTGTCAAAATGAACACAGCAGGGAGGAGGGGTACCAGTTACCAGAATCCTGGAAAGAGTTGTGGTCATGGCAACCTCTTAATAAATGCAATAGAAGTAGGTACCATGTTCGACAATTAAGATTATGCATGATGGACATTCATCAAACAGAGGTCACAAACAACGAAATGAATAGACCAGGTTATTGATCAGATAATATAAAAGTCTAAAACACAATTCCATTAATGGGTTATAGTTCGCTCATTATCATGTATGCCAATTCCGGGGCAGGTTCAAGCAAATTATGCAAGGGAGAAGGATTTATGATCAAGTCATCAGAATCGGCGATGTTGTCAAGGTGCACCGACACACAAATTAACGAGGCCAGTGCATGATACGCTAGTGGATGCATACATGCTTTAAAATATGCTTAGATGTAAAAGAATGGACGGATTCTACTTTAGTGTGTCAAGTACAGATCTCTCAACAGAAAAGAACAAAATTGACAATGAGAGAAATAGCCAATGGTGATAGCTTTGGATCCACATAAACTTTGAAGACCGTCCAACAATACTGTAATACTAGTACGCCTACCTTAATCATGTGTTCTAAGAATTCCATGAGGTGACTTGGGTTTGTTTAACAAATATTGGATGTGACACTCTCTGGTGTGCTTTCTGTACCAATGGTATGATCATGTCACCCGTCAGTGAAGCTTGGTCAACCAGGGGGTTATATGTAAATATAAAAAGTTTCAATCAGTTAATCTATCCAACCAACTAACCGCCAATTGACAATCAATCAATCATACCCTATGTGGCTTTACCGAAGAGGAGAGAAACAACAAACATGAGAGTTTGAACCAATGATTAAATTTTGTTTTGAGCAGGATATTCCATCTCAGTTTAGAATATTTAAAGATTGTAACACCTGTTTTACTATGTCTTAAGGTCATGGCCCGATCACGTTCCCAGGGACCTTATTTACGGGAAGTGGTCCCAAATTTTGGTATCAGAGAAAGCTACTATTTTTCTCATTAGCCCGGTGAATCTAGGGCTAAGGGATGTTTGTTTGGATGTTATGTAGCGAAAACGTGCCCCTTTTTGGTCGACAATATAATTTTACACAGTCTCTATGGGGATTGCAAAATAGGTTTTTAGCTCTCACATCAAAACGGGTTGAAATATTGGTGCGAAACTGTACAGTGGGTTTTTGGGGTTAAGGCCATTCTATCAAGAAGAAAAACTTACGACTTAAATCGGGCCATCCACCTTTAAGATAATACTTCTTAATTATAGGTTGGGTTTAGCATGCCAACACATAAATATATCTATTTGTCCATCAATAAGAGACATTATTATTTATATAAGGGCTTTCCTAGTGGGTGAAAAGAATCTTTGTATTGTATAGTTACGGTAAAAGTCCCCGTGCGTGCGTGTAATCTCATATTATTTTGCGATATTGTATCGGCATCCGGGCATTGTTTGACTGACTGGTAGACTTTGGACTACAACCACTGTCAACGCAAGTTTTGACTTGAGTCAGCCTGATATTTGTAATATAATATTGAATGTCTTTTTTTCCTCCGTATGATACAGAATATATTGCACTCGCTAGAAAATATTGTACTCATCTTTGACTCGTACAATATTTTTCTAGCGCGTGCAATATTTCTTGTACATACTAAAGCCATTCAATATTATATAAATATTAGATAGTACGTAGGTGTTTGTGTCTGTTCATGTATAAGGTGTCACAGTGCAGCGACACATCTATATGGGGTTGGTTCATTCCACATACATCAGTGGGAGAAATCCGGAGAATATATTTGCCTTTTAAACTAATTGGAAAAAGGAAAATATTTTTTGCTTATTATATAAACCATACCAAAACAAAATAAGAAGGAGAATAAAAGATAAGATTTGTTATCGTAGTGGAACACTGGCAACCACTCTCAAAACATTAGACTGCGCCATTCAAATATGACACCGTATTAAGATAGGCAAAACACAAATGCTAGTTTATTCTCTAAACATGCCTTCTGCACACGTATTTTCAGGGCCTGGAGTACCTTAACCCTTGTGTAAGACTTAGGATAAGTCTTAAATACCAGTAGTTTTTCGAATGGGAATTTCTTCAGTCAATATATTCACACAACACAATTCTTGATTATGCAGTGGTACATCGTTTCCATGTGTGATTATCTGGATCAAATGTTCCTATGCATTATAAGAGAAAACAGCTTACATAACACACAAATGCCCTATTGTTTTGTACCGCAAACCATGCCGGCAAGCAAGTAAATGCATTACGAGGTGGCCTATCAGCAAGGCCCTCTGCATCCTACTCTGAGATATTCACTGTGCAACAGTCACATCACTTCCTCATTTGGCAGATCAATTGTAGTTCAATTGGCTAAACATTAGAAGAGACATTACCTGATTCAGCGGTACTGACCTTGCATTCTTGTCATGTTCTCATTCAATGTTCATGCAATGATAGAATTTGAATATGTTAATGGAATGAACAGCACCGTGCCACTTGATATCTGTAACAAAACCATACACTCCAGGACCAAGCTACACTCTTTTTTGGTGATACAAATTATCACTATGTCTTATTCACTAAGGTAGTTCTCGAACCACTCGTAGTTCTAAAAATACCAACATACCACTTTTCATAATTTTCCTAAAGAAACAAAAAGAAAAATACACCTCCTTTTGATAATAAGTTGGTCATATGAAAGGAAATAAATTGAGAAAATTCTCATGTTAGATTGAGCAGATTGAATGTTTCTACTTACATAACAGGTGGTTTTTAATTTTCCTACACTGTAGCCTTGGCCACTAACATCATTTTTCTACAAATTAAACCCTTGATTAAAAAAAAGCCAACACAAGATTAGTATTTGTTTAGACACGCAGGCCCTGAATTAACAGCACCCTTCAGTTAGGCTGGGGAAAATTATTTAATGACAAATTGCGTAATTTTTTTCAAATAAACACACCACCATAAACAAATTGTAACCGCTGTGTAACGGGCGCTGAAAATATTGGAGAAAGTTCAATCTTACCTTATTTAGACAGTTGGACTAAATTGATTTAGGGGATTTTATAGTCAGTTTTTAATGTAGGACCATTTTATCTGATACCTACTAAGTACATCAATGATAGTTGGTCCAATAGACCATTTGCAAGATCCCCCATATGCATCTCGTATTGTTCCCATTTCCATCCGGGAACTTGTACCAGCCTCAAGTCGGCAAAACATACGGGAAGAGCGTAACTAAAATAGCAGGAAACTTACCCTATCTGTGCATTGTCACTCTAGTTGTGTAATCGTCCGGCATGTGACAAGTAGGGCACAGTTCGATCGAAATATCACTTTGTTGTGAGATTTCAACAAACCAGTGCTCAATTGTTTTTTCTTCTTTGGATATTCTTCTACAAAAAATTTTTGTTAAATTAAAAAACCTTTTCATGTGCAAAGGTACGTTTATTTGGTAATTTTTTAGGCACTGTTTGGGTGAACGCGAACGAACAACAAATGTTTTTGTAACATGAACTCTGGTACAAGTTCCCCCCGATGGAATGAAATGGGCACAAATACGATATTGATTATGGGGATCGTGCAAATGGTCTATTCCAGTTGAATAAGAAGGGGAGGGGAAAATCTTCTTAACAAAGGTTTAGTTTATAACACTCATCCTTATTTTGGTTGTTTCCACATATATCAACAAGAATATAGCTTAATCCTTTTTCTTTACCCCTGGGCAATTCAACAAACTCAATTAACATAATGGGAAAAGTATACAAGATTTTGGACTTCGGATTCTGTTTAGCAACGGAACTTTCACCAACTGCGCACCCCAGATTAAGGTAAGAAAGCAGATAATCATAATATATAAGGCTGACAATAGAAACGCTTACATAACAGTAAATACAGTTGGGACCTGGCGCCAAGGATATGGATCGATATTGGGGTGATACTGACATTAATGGATTAAGCGCAATTTGCTGATCCGAAAAACATTGAAAATCATAAAAATTTGTATTTTGCCACATATTTGTTCTAACTGGCATGGATGTGCAACATAACCTGCAAAGTGGTTGTCCTTGAATCAATGTATTACAAGACAAGTCGGTACTTTTTATCTGATTCTGTAATTTCTATACATGTTTATCAAATTCTGCCTTGAGATAAAAAAAAGTCCTTTCCCTGGGAAATATCCCCAGTTTTTAATAAGCATAATACTAGGCACCAAGACAGTACCGTTTTGCCTCAAACACAAGTGTTATTGATCTTGTTTATTCTGTACTGGTGTAAACCACAATCACCTGCTTAGTGTAGATTTAGAGACCCCATCGCTGTATATCTATGTGCGGGAGACGGATAATGACAAATTTCCTCAAAAACTTCATTTTTTCACAATTGGTGTTTTTTTGGTCGTTATTCAAGTAGATATTATTGTACATACCGATCTTATTTATTAGTCGTAAAAAATGCATTTCCAAGTCTTGAATTCTCTTGGCTTAAATCGCTACTTTCCCTTAAAAAATGACCAAAGAATATAAACTATAATCCGATGGCTAAAAAGTCAGTTTCAATTTTTTGCCCAAAATGCGTGATGCAATTGACACTGATGTGCCAAATCTACATGTGAACAATCGCACAAAATTCTAGCTACATGCCCAACTTTTATATAGAAAATTGATTTGATAAAACAATGACAAAGAAAATCATACTTGAAACACTCTAGAGCATGTTTTGCTGAAAAGGTTTACCCAGATACTTCTAAAATACCCACACCTTACAAGGTCTATTAATGAGAACCGTGCTAAGAATAACTTAGTACAATTATCGGTATAAAATACTTATTGAACACTTATCGAGTTGTTTAATGGGAAAAACGGAATTATACTAACCAATAAAAATGAATAAAACTTTTGTCACAAATTGCGCTATTTTAATTCCGCGCTAGTGTATTGTGAATATGTAATGTGTTTGGGATAATACAGATGGCACGGTAGCATCATACACCTAGACATGTGACGCTTTCATAATGTGCACTTCCTATGGTTGTATATGACAAAAATGTGCCGGTGTATCGCATAACACGTTCATACAATAGTGCGAATTTTTTTATTAATAGGCGCATGGGTCAGACTAGGGGTTTGTAATTCATTGTTATGGTTAATATCATTCACGTTTTTCGATTGTAACACTAGATATGTGGGTTCAATATTAGTGATCGAGTATATTGTATAATATATTACTTGTATGGGTTCTCCTTTAAGGAAGGGTTGGCTGAAAGTATACAATGACAAGAAATAATCTGCAAGGCTCAGAAAAATGTCAATTTTATCAAGCACACGCTAAAACACAATGCATTTTCAAAAGATGCCAAATAATTGTTTCAAATGCAAGAGTCCCAATTTCATTATTTTACCATCTTCTTTGAGTTCAGGTTCATCACAAGGCCTGTGAAAGTGAATGAACAGTTCATTAGATCCATATGAATTCACATCCTGATTCTAATGCTGTGTGGTGTACACATTTGTATGATGTATTAGAAAGGCTATAAAGATAGAGATATTAAAAAAAAATCTGGTAAATACATTGCTTGACAGACCCATTTGAATTCATAAACTTCACTTCAATGAAAAACCATAAAGCTTCATACATCCTGTGCCAATTCCTAAATGTGCACTTTGTGGTTGCTTTTGACGTCCATTAATAATGAGATTTTATCATTAGAAACATAGATTAGGTGTATAAATGTATAATTCCTACTGGTATTTCAAAGGGGTCTAAACTTTAGACCCTGGTTTAAACCAGGTTAATCCTTCATAAACGGACCTTTTTAACCTTTCAACATACTCTGAAGGTAGAGTACCGGGTGAAAAAATTCCTCATGTATGGGGCGTTCCAGTCGATGATAGAATTTTTTACCAGTATAGTTAACGTTCAATAGCATCAATCATCTGTAGTAGAAAAAAAATAAATCCGGTCCACGGACCGCTAGTGTGTCTGCCGTCACGATGTGTGAATGGGGGTCAAGGTCACATGAGGTCACCCACATCAACCCGCTTCTTTTCTACCAGTTCTGCATCGTGCCCTTATGGACTCATACAGCATGCTATATATTTAGGGTAAACATTTTGACCACAGACACCATACACATTACAGAGTAATCCTGTGTGCCTTCTGCAATTCTTGCAGACGACACAAAATGAAATATGTCCCAATCCTATGTTTCCTTCTGTCTGGCACTGGCACAAATTAGGTTACAACACATCCTCTTAAGGAGCTGAAGGAGAACTGAGAAATTACCACCACTGCTCATAAAACCGAAGCACATCCCAATTTAAAATTCTGGGATTGAGTGATTTTGGGATTCTAACTACGGGTTATCTTTTTCAAGAACAGGGATGATCAAAATACCAACTTGACATTGTTTTTGTTTTTGCTAAAATTACTATACGATTAAGCCAAAAACATCCATCCCATCATACATCTTTTGATGAATTTGTAGAAAATTTTATTCAAGACATGATCCTAATGAACACAATCCTCAAATTTAAACTCCATAAGGAAGGAACCATGTGAGAAAGAGAACAGCTGTTATGATCCGATCACTGATACTAGGGTAGAAAATATGACTGTCAACAACATCCATGAAAAACAAAGAGTAAAATTTTTCTTCACACTTACTCTTTGATACTTAAATTGTTCAACATTGTTCATAAATCAGATTAACCAAATGCTTAAGAGCAGATGTTTACTGGATATATGTTGGCCATGCAGGCCATGGCCTCTCTACTACAGTGCAGCCTCCTAACTGTTTAAATGCATCACTCGTTGAAAATTCGATCAAAAACAACAATTTGCAAAATCACAACAGGATGCCCTAGTCAAGCCACATCAATGTGGGCATCCTGGGTTTAACCGTTGTCTGATTCCATTTTTCAGAAGGTGTAAAAGTCTCTGGCGTATAAGAATCTTGAATTAAAGACTGGTATTCTGAAAGTGAGTCTAACTTTAGTCCCAAGTTTAAACCAGGGTAAGTCCTACAAGAGTGGACCGTTTTCCCTTCCACATACTCTAAAATGTACTGTAATGGGTGAAAAAATTCTCATGGATGGGTCATTATGAGGAAATTTAACTTTCAGTATTTGGAAAGAAAAAAAGTCCACCCTTGTAGACTAACTCTGGTTTAAATCCAGAACTAAAGTTAGAATCCCTTTCAGAATCCAACCAAACGTGTATTGGTCAGGTTGTGTGATAGCTACAGGTTAAATATGTGATTGTATGAATATTTCATAAATTGGGGAAAAAAGGAAAACTGACTTACTATCACTAGGGTTTGTAGTCTGTGCATAAGAGCTTGAGTAGGTCTGTTGTTTGGGTGTGGGACTTCACTCATGTAACACTTGCCGTATTTCTTCATGTTGTCCATAGCCTGCATGGGTGGATTGGAAGGGGATGACCATACTGTCTTAAAACAGACACATAACCCACCACCACTCTATCCATAAACCACTAAAATACACATATAAACTGGGATCTTGAAGCTACAATTGACTGGTAAAAATTTAATATTTTTGATGAATACAAATTGGGCAACTACAATAAAAATGTGTTATGGTTATTGAAGGCTTTCAAAGATTTTTTGGCACATTTTGCAAAATTTAGATATGTGGACTGGAAACATGTTTCACGTATTCCTTGTATAAAATGGTGACCATGTTAGCATGGTTAGCATTTAATTTAATTGTTCGCCTCTAAGCTGTCCGCACACATGTTAGAAAAAAAATGCACCTTTTTTTTTTTTAATGTTGTTGTGTTTTTCATTTTTTAGTTAATTTTTTTTACGAGATGAGAAAAAAATCTTCCTGTGTTAGCACCCTCAGGCATCGTAAGAAAAATAGCCTGAGTTATGGTCCTCTCTCATTCTTCATACTCAACATGACGTCAACAACAAAGGCATATACTATACAGCACTTGCATAATCTTACCCTATTTCCGACACTGCAATCAGACCTCGAAGCATTGGTTTTGTGTTTTGTGTAAATGTTCATCACCATGTAGAGTCAAAGTATTATTTTGAAAGTGAGGTCGTTGTTTGAAAACAATAGAAAATGGTTACTGCACAAAATCAGGAATTAATCATGATGCAGGTAAGAACCTGTAAGCGAGCGCTCAGATAACACTTTCCTTTCTATCACATTTGCCATGACAATGCATCAAGAATTCCATAATTACCGTGTTAGGAAATCCACATGCCCAAATCCAGCAGATCGTGTCCGTCCCCCTGGTTCAATTCATATATTCTTTCTAGGGTGCACACGAGTACAATATGTGCAAACCAGGTGCTCAAATAGCACAATAGCTATCAACAACTCAGAATTTTCCTCGTGAAGTACGGATTATTGCTGTGATAAATTTGCCGAAGCCAACCAGCCTGACGAATTAAAAAATTCATATTTTCATCAAGGATCTCGCTTTTACGTGTTAAACCGGGGGAAGGGAGGGCGTGGGGGGGGGAGGTCGGATTTATTTGGCATCCATCAGAAAATAGCACTCTATATTAAAGACCAAGTAAACATGTATATAGAGTCTATGGTGTTAAAGGCGCTAATGATTACGGTAATTTTTCTATCATAAATGTGCGAAAACGTTTAATGCCAAAAGCCACGCCCATAAAACGAATCTTATACGTTAACTTGCACAAAACAATGCGATCCCCCAATAGTGCAAATCAGGTCTTGGAAAGGAAATTGAGCAAATGTGGTTGCGATATGAGCCAAACCCTGTCAATGCGTCGGGTATGCGTTGTGTTGCATGGAGCGCCGTAGTATAGTGTGCGTTTGCATCAGTTCGTGCTCGGGACCTAATGGAGTCAATAGGAGTGGTAGGACCAATATACATGAGAATGAGGGACTAAATTGGAATAAATAACCGTTATCAGCAGGTCTAGGGGATTTTTGAAATGGCGCGAAAATTGGAATTTCAAGCATTTTCTTCAAATTCTTCTACGAATTAAAAGTTGGCGAACAAAACTGCTTGCTTTTTTGTGTTTAATTAAAGATATAGTCACTAAAATGCTTAAAAATGCTCAAAATGGTCTTCTTGCCGTATGGTAAAATTGAATTCATCAAGCGGGTTGGAGGAACCAACTAAGGCAATATTAAGCACGATTAAGGGATTTTTTCCAAGAGATGACCGGAGCTCGCAACCATCCAAAATACCAACTCTAAGTATCGAACATCAAGGCGTCCTCTCCCCCCTCCCCCCGTGTTCAACCAATGGCAACGTCTAAAATTAGGATTTCTTGGCCGCCTCCCATGAAGGAAATTATGAATTAAAAGGTGCCTTCTATTATCAAAAAAGTATCAAAATGAGCTATCATCTAACTAATTTAGGTAAAAAATAATATTTAGAAAAATTAGCCTCTAACACTAGCAACAATCAGTATAAGCCTTGTCAAAAGCAACAAGCCCCAAAACGACAGTGAGCGACATGAGTGAAACTAATTATTATTAAAGTGACAGGAGGAGATTTTTAGGATATGAATTCTCTCACTTATGGATCGGTTTGTAGTCTGTTGTAGACCACCTACCGAGAACGTTTGGAAGTTTTGGGACAACAGGTGCACAAAGAAAACCACAGCCTTGTTTGAACTTGCCTGCTATCGTGTTCGTTCCCCATAGAAAAAACCATGCGTGACTTTCTGTCGTGCACGACAGAAAATACTAATCAATCATCGTATTAATAATCCGACGTATTCGGGCTTATTCAATCAGGTGTGATCTAATTACATTGGTAAGCATTCAAAAATATGAAAAAACATAAGGTTCGAGGGAAAATTGGGGGCGCTTCTTTTGGAAATCTCTCATATCTCTTAAAGAGACACTGGCACATTTGAAAACATAGTGCGCCCTCAGAATTTTCAAAACTCGATAATTTTGCATGGGTGTAAGGATATACAAAAGCCTCGCCCGAAATGATTAAGAACAATCAGTTCTGAGGGTAAACAGAACGATTATAATTTAACGTCGCCGGCGATCTTTTAAAATTCAGCAGACAGCGAAAATGGCGTTTAACACAGAACACGCACGACGTATGCATGCCTTTACCCACGCTATGCTACCTGTTTGATCGGTCTATAACCTTTGTGGTTTAATATCAGTGAATACGAGTCAAAACCTTCATGTAATATCCACATTGTTGATTAAAAGTTATGGAAAGAACTTAAAAGTGGCCTACCAAAATTACCTGGATGTATTCATCCTCATATCTATCAATGTCCCATCTGTTTGGGGGGGGTTAGGTTCTTTTTATGACATGTAAAATTATCTCTGTTCTTCCAATGGATAGAAGATCATTTGGAGCAAATTGAAGAAATTCATATTTTGTGAAAAGGTGCCAGTGCCGCTTTAAAAGGGCAACTCAGAGATTCCTGAGGAGGGCGCCTCAATTTCCAAAATAATCGTGTTTTTTGGCATGTACATTATGGATGGTCCATATACTAAGCACTATGAAATTGCTAAGCTTAAATCGAATCCTTCTATAGCAAATCACTTTTAATTACTTGTTATAAACTCCGGATCCGGAATTTTGTTATACCA
>JAMKCH010084779.1:0-81304 GCA_023653785.1 Ophioderma brevispina
CTGTGTAGAGCAGAGCGAAAATAGTTTTGGTGACCTCCCCTAACTTCGGTAAGTCAATTTGATCTTGTCAACTTGTTTTCAACATTGGGGATACAAAGGCAGCCCCCCTGGCCTAGTGTTGTCCATGCAGAGCGGGGGGGGGGTCAGCGCAGGGGATCTGCTCGAGAGGCAAGATAATGTAAGTGTGAATGGAGCTGTATAAACACTCTAGGCTGGCTTCGGTTTGTTAAGCGAATGTTAAATGACGAGTCTAGGTGACATTCAGCATCTGGCTTGGCGCAATTTTAAAGCCGATTAATAGCCACAATAAATGATAAAAAGGTAAGGCCATGACAACTTTTGTGATGTACATGCCGGGTTTACCAATGATGGCAGCTCTTCTTTTATCCAGAAGTGAAGCTATTTTGATCACAAGTTAATTGAAAGTGTTTGTCCCCTATACTAGGACTTTGTTGTGACATGCTTACAAGCAGCCCCCCCCCCCCGATAAAACCCCCTCCCGAGTAAACCCCCTCCCCGAAGAGCCCCCTCCTTTCCTGGGTCTCAAGGCCAGGTGCTATTAGGAGTCAAGAGTACAGTTATTTTATTTCTGATATATGCTAGAAAGCATGGAAAACAAATGTTTTTTGGTGGGAGCCGCTATCTAAGAAATCTCAGTATATGCATAATATGGAATATTTTGGACATACTATTTTGGGTTGCTCAGTGGGTCTGTGTCTTAATAAAAAAAAAGAAATTATTCTCATGAATGATCACACATGTGAGGAGTTTCAAGTAGACAAGAAATTCTTAAGTTACAAATCTGATATCCTCTTAGATTCACACCAGTAAATACATGAGAAACGTTAAGTCCAGCCCCCACTGCAAATGAGGTGTTTTTTTTTTGGTGACCTCGCCGAATTACCCTTAAAACTGATAGAAATTGCGAGATCTGGGTTGCAAATCATGGTTGCTATCATATTAAGTATAAATCCTGTAGGAATATCACAAAAGGTTTTCATTGATAATTTATTTTGCTCCACAAACCAATTTACCGTATTCTTACACGGAACACCTGACTGAAAAGTGCTGTGACCTCAGGATCCACGGTGCATCTAGTCTGGCATCAGTCGCTCTAAAATTTTGGGATAACTACCTTAAGTCATGATTGATGGGTAGGAGATATGATATCTTCAAGCAGAATATTAGCTTTAAATGTCTGAGATGTTCCATTGAGGAGAAATGACGTTTTCATCTCGCCCATTTTGTACAGGAACGATGGGAGCAGCAGTTAGTGGTGTGAAACCTGTCCTTTTTTCTGTTATTGTTTTCCCCTCCTATGAGGCTTAAAGATGGGTACTAGAACAGGTAAAAAGGATCACAGAGACAGGTTTTTGTGGTGTTTTCTTGAAATTCAAAACAGGGGGTGATTTGTTAAGTGTACTTAATGCAAAAACAAAGTTTTCATGTAAAAAAAAGGGTCAAAATTGTCTGAGAATGTACTTGAAAACTAGCGAAAAAGGGACCCGGTATTTTTTGACTTGGGGACCGATCATGCGTTACTCTTTGAATAGGACAGTGGACACCACCGGGGTAGAGACCATGTTTTACCTTTTACAAAAGTCACATTTCCTGTTTGTGTTCCATTTTCATAAACCGCTTTTCAACCTGATTTCTGTTAATATGAAACATCAAAATGAAAATGACCATAACACAGTCTAACGTACCTGTGGAGAATTATCAGTCATTGAGTCATGGAGTGTTCACAAAAGATGGCCCTTCCACGCCTGACTCTCCGGTGTTTACTAAACACTCGAGATTACAATAGACAATTTGAACAGAACAACAGCATTTGAAAGCTAAAGGACTGTGCCTTTGAAGTGATTAAGTATCATGTCACAACTATATTTGTAATTGCCAAAAGGGCACTTTTTCACTTAACAATTTTTTTGAAGACAGGCTTTAGATACCTGCTGTATCATAACAAGGGTTTACATGCATCATTTGATGCTCTCGTTTCTTCTCCAGTCTTTCATATAACTCTTTGCTGTATTGTTTGACCCGGTGCAACTGACTCCAGTTGTTCTACAAACTCAACATCTCCTTTTATTTGGTATCTCGCACACAAAAATTTTTTGGATTATTTTTTTATGAGTAAGTCTAATCCATTTTGCATTGTAAAAAACAAAAAGATGATCATTTTCTACTTTGATCGAGAGTGATTCTTTTTTCAATTTTAATGAAATTTTTTGAAAGCTTCCATCTTTTTTGATTATATAAATTTTTTTAATCAAAATTTTTTTTGCTTCTCAAACGAATACCAAACCAAAATTCCTATCGCTGTGATTCTGCAGCGGACTTAAGCCAACTCTCCTTTTTTGAATAGCCTCTTTTTTGATCCTCGTCTAGATAATCTTGGAGTGTTGGCTCAGGAGGAAAATCTTCTCGCTGAATTTTCCCAGTCAGCTTGTACTACTGTCTCATAGCCGAGTCACATCTTTGAAAGTCTGTTCTTCATGACCTCCTGTTTCACTTATCGTATAATATAGTCCTATTCTCTCCAGCACTGGCTTCGTTCCAGTGAGTCCCTATCACTTGCATTTTTCGATCTGAATTGTGCCTTTTACTTCAGCCGGAGGCCATTCTGACTGAAAAGCAAATTTGCTCGCAGGTGAGCTTAGGTCATTGTCAAGGGCGGTATCCCATCATCATCACTACAGGTGCTGCCATCTTTTATCATCCAAATTGCTATCGTTCCTAAAATTCCCCACCGTTAACATCAGTTTTTTTCTCATCGTGAGAAAAAGTCTCATCCGCAACCGCTATCTCGACTGCTTCCTCTGTGGCTGTTGACGCAACCGCAGGTGATGGTATATCGACATCCACACATCTGCTGCGGCGGCATGAGCAGCCGCTTCGCTCATTTACCTTTTCATTAGGACCGAGTTGCATTTCCATAGTCGCATTTGGATACGGTTTGTTGTATCCCTTGAGACTCCCACGGAGATCCTGTCGCTCGGAATCATATTCAATCCAGAACCTACGACAAAATCCACTTGCTTCTAGCGACTGCAGGGTAGACTGATACCTCTCTATCGCGGCTTGGATCTCGACTGCGGATTGAAATGGCATCCTCTACATTGGCTAAAACTGTTTTTGAGGCATCAAAAGCTCTACCTTTACCTATTATAACTTGCCTAGATTGTGCTTGCCCGCTCCCAGGAACTAGCCCACGCGTAGTCCTGATTGTCATGTTCCTCTCAACTCCAGCCCCAGTGAATCCTAGATGAATCCAAAACGAAGGATTCCCTATTACTGAATAAATGAATGCATCCGGAGTCTGTCGTATAACCCGGATCTCGTCTAGTTCTGTTCTTACGTTTCTACCTTGTAAGTATGACCAGGCCCGCTACCGAATTTTCCGCTGGATTGAATGTACATCACTGGGAGTTGCGCTTCCTAATATAGCCATCTCTGGTCTTCAGGACTTTCTGCTCACTCATTCTTCATACCTCCGTGAGTGTAATGTTTTTCGATAGCAAAATATCTAGCGGATCCAAAACCTTCAGAGGATCAATTTCTGCCGACAATTTTCATTCGTGTTCTACCGAATTCGCGCATATCCCTCAAAGACCTTTCATATCGATTGCATTAATTTCGAGCATTGATGACCGCTTCGGATGGAATGGGACAATTCCTCTCGCTCAAAATCCGTCTAATTTGATGTAAGCGGGAATCTGAAGAGGCTCCTGATCATAGGATTCTCTTGGTGGAGCTCTTCCTTGGAAACACCGCACCAGTGGTCGCTGCCAAACAGCAAAATTTAATTGATTCGCCAAAACTGCATCGGATTAGCACCATTTTTGATAATTTTCATCAATGTCTGCCGGCTGACTTTAGGAAGCTTGTAATTCACCCATATGTTTGGAAACGGATTCTGAAATTTTTTTTTGCCAGGTGTCACGTGATTTCCTGGTTTATCAACGAAAATGTATGTGGGTCTTTCAAAACACCACCACCACGATAGTCTAATCTTGAGTAACTAAGCACTTTATTTTAGTAAAATAAATATGAAAAGTCTGAATATAATTGACGCTAGCAAGGGAACACATACAAACTCGATGAATATCTGGAAGGAGAAAAAATAGCACGGAAGGAGATACACATTTGGGTAGGATGGTAAGCAATCTTATCAAGATCTGACTGTAAGCATCGGAGCTGATCACTGGAACAATCCACGTAAGTCCACTATTCCATCGGGAAATTACACCTTTCAGTTTAGCTCACAAACTAACTAGCGCGATTACAGGACTTACCCTCCAAGTCATCCTGAAACCGTATTATCGAAATGACGATTCCGGAAAATATTCAGTTTTGTCGCACATAACCTATCATATATATGCTAGGTTTGGATGATGAAGATTGGCTAGACTCTGGACCTACACAGGTGATGGGATAGTAGAATTTACTCCCAATAGAATTTTAATTTATCTGAAACAAATAAACCCTAACAATCTCGCTATGATCGGTGATAAAATCAAGGGTACGCAGCTGTTGAAAAAACATTCCGATTATGCGCGACGTTAAATTTGGAGTGTGTTACACGATCCGATATGAAAATCCGAGTTGGATGATACTTAATCCAGACATTTCATAAAGCGATTTGTATTTCAAATTCCTTGGAACAATGGTTGACGCTCATAACTGGAATAATCCCCGCGGAGCTATTGACGTTGTTACTTGAAATTAGGTAAAAAAATTTTTCAAAATAATTTTTCTAGAAATAAAATATAATGTCAATCTACGGTCTATCGAGTGAAATCGGAAAAATCCTCCAGCAGAGCTTGGGAAGTAGACCTTAACAATATGCATTGAAAAGTGAGTTTCTATCCAAATCTGGCGGTCGCATGACCGGTCGGAATAAATTGGGAAATACAAAAATAGTGGATTAGCAGATCCTACGGAGGCGGGGGATGCTACAACCAAAAGGTATGTGGATCATGCCAATCTCTCGATAATTAAAATGAATAAAAGGGGAAATGACCCTGGAATTGGATATGCGTCGTCACAATGTGATAAATAGCGGTCCTCCACTCGATGACGGAGATCTTGTAAACAAGGTTACGTGGACCGGCGCTCGTGCAACACGCGCACGAATTTAAACCTTACGATCTCGGGAGAATATTGTCTTTCCCTCACGAAGATGGAACCAAGGTTTATTTTTCAGTGAGAGCTAAAAAGAACATAGTACTAACGAATTGGTAAACATTATCGAATTAAATACTTCATCACCGATGGAGTAGACGGTGATACGGTATACAACGCCAATCCACAGGCAAACCGGCGATTAGAACCAGCGGACTCTTTCCGGTAGACAACCCCGACGGATCAGGGATCCTGCGACTCGGTAGTACCATTCAAATTGACTTTGGAGCTCAAATTCCCACGCCTTGGACTCTGCTCTTTTCAGCGAAACGATGAAACATAGCACACCTTGCCATAATGACTCGGTGGTAAAATTCATCAAAAAATCCACGGACAACAACTAGTTTTACGATCAGATGGGGCGATGACACGAGTTACATATTCGATAACGAACACAGTGTTTGACATATGGGTTCTAATCACATATCCTACAATTTGGATACGTCCAAGCTACTCATATAGCGTTTGAGTATAACGGAAGCAAACTTTGCATGTGGATTAAACGGTGACAAAAAATGCACGCTGAAGATTTATATCCATTAAGTACCATTCTGATCGTTGTCAAGACTAGGAAAAAAAAAATTCAGTCTTTAACAGACGCAATTTTCTAAACGAATAATCCAGCATTTCATAGATTTTCACGTAGAGATTATACGACGACTAAGTGCTTATCTATACATACAAGGATGAAAACCAAGCGCACGCAAAGTTATTCCGAAATTCCAGAAGCGACCAAGGATCAAGGCGTACATTTCGACTCAAACAATCTCTGATCAGAAATTTGTTGTGAAAGTGAAAGTAGATCATAGAGATAAGCTAAGTAGAAAATACCAGACCTTGTTGAATGTAGTCTATAATCTCGCTCAGTTTCAGGAACCATTGCAGTCAACATTGGTGCAGTCGGAACTTTGGCAAGTGGAGTAGGAGCTGTAGTATCGATTCCTCTCGGAGGTATGGCGATTGTCGGTGGAATGATAAGCGCATCCAGCGTGGCTATCGGAAAAGCGACTATGAAAAGGTAGAAAAACACGAGAGCATCAAAAAAACCGCTGAGTCTAGTCTGAATACCTAAAAGATCTAGTGACCAATGCGCTGCAAATGGAATTATTACATGAAGATTTTCATCACATTTTAAGAGAGCGGAGAATAGGAATCACAAGGCTGGAATCAACACAGAACTAGCTACTCTCATCGAATTGACAGCCGAAAGGGAGCGAGAAATTCGAGAGAAAGCGGAGGAAGCTGGATTCGGCTGGGAAAAAAACAAGCATTAGAGGACATTCTTTCAAACAGTCATAAGAGAGAAAAATTGGAATTTAAATTTTGTCTGTACAAATGAAAAAAAAATAAATCATGGCTCTCATAAAGCAAAAATCAAAAACAGAAGAAAAAATCACAGATTTGCAAGTGCAAATCTGGGAACTGATAAAAGAAATGAAGAGCTATTTGATTAAAGTGGTATGACAAACTAGATAAATGAAATTTAAGGCCTCTATTAGTCCCTGTGATTGCTATTGCAATCCTATACACATGAGACAATAAAAATCTCAACCTGGATATCCAGTTGAGATTTTTGTTTTTTAACTTCACTTTCGCTTTGCCGCGCTTTATTGTATCTTTCTAAAAACAGAAAGAGCCTCTGTCATTCTTCTAGCCTCGAATTCTTCTTTCTGGTGTCAAAAAGATACGCAGCGTAATTCCAAAATGTCGTGATCATTTATCAAGTTTATTCTAAAAATAAAATGGATAATAAACTAGCAGAAATGTATTACTCACCAAAGGATACGGAAAGGGTTCCACTATTGACAAGCTAGCGAAGGAAGCCAAGATGAGTAAGAATGTAGCTATGAATTTTTTTTGAAAAGCAGGCTGGGGCAGATTTATGTACAGCCCCAAAATATTCCACTAGCAACATTTATTGAATGTTTCCACACACCAAAATCATCAGCAGATTTATTGTTTCTCCCTCATGATCGACCTGGAAAAGGAGCAACTCTATAAATATGCTCTAACTGTGGTGGATTAGCTAGCAGATATACAGAGGCAGAAGCCTCTAGCACCAAGAGCTCGTAGGAAGTTGCAAAAGCTTTAGAGAAAATTCGCAGAAAAGGACTGACATTGCCAATTTGCTTCAAGTGGATCCTGGACGAGAATTCATGGGAGAGGTCTCAAACTTGATGCAAAAGCATAATGTAAACATTCAGAGAGGTGAGGCAGGGCAACATCGAGCGCAGGCCTATTGTTTGACAGAATTCAATAGAAACCTAGCGGAAACGATTTGCTATCAGACTGCGAAGAAATTTTTGTTGGAAGCTAGAGGTTGAAAAGAATGTGAGATCTAGAGATGGTTTTAGACTGCAGACGTGATCAGCTCTAAATGATGAAAAAACTAGACTGATTGAAATGAAACCTAGCGAGGCAATCAAAGAAAAAAGAAAGTCGTAGCTGAAAATTCAGCTCCGCAAACATTGAAGAATGAAAAAAGATCTACCTGCGACATAAAACTAAGGTACTTAAACGAACGGAGATCTGAAGGAGCCATTCAAGACGGCAGCAACAACCCTATTGGAGTCTCAAAACTTATGTAATCGATAGTGTTGTGTTAAACACCAAGAGATCCAATTTTGTATTATCTGATTGAAGGTGCACCAGAGAGAGCATTTGTAAGACAAGAATTGATGGTTGTCCAAGGGGACTGTCAATCCTCAAAAAATTTGAAGGTAAAAAAATCCCGGCTGGAATTTTATTCAGTCGGATTTTTTAGTGGTTTTGGGTTTTATCAAACTGAAATCATAGTACTTGTTCCCATTTTGCTTTTCCGCATACCTTTAGGTTGTAGTCGAAGCGGGGTTTTTCGTGTTTCAGTTTTTTTTGCTAGAAGAATGTTTGCCCAAACTTTTCACCTCCATGAGAGTGATTATGCACGTTCTCCTAATTTTTGGTTTCGTATTTCGGAGTCTGTGAATTTTGTAACTGCTTTTCTTCAAATCGTCCCATTTTTAGGATTTTGGAATTCTGATTTTTGTTCTTCTAGAGCAGGGTGGGGGGGGTGATCAAATTCTTCGGGGGAGATTTAAATTTTTGAACTGCCATCTTTTATATTTTTCTAATATATTTATTTTTATAAATCAATTTTTGATAAGAATGCAACACAGTGCACGCTGTTTTTGATTAAATTTGATGGATTTGTTACCGGGATTTGCCTGGATTTATGATTGACGTGGGTTTTGTAGAGGATTCTAGTGGTTTTCGTGATGGTGGATGGGATTTTACAGGGTTTCTGTGGTTTGTGATGTGGGGTAGGAGGGGATTAGGGGATGTAGGGGGATTGCTGTGAGGTTTGGTAAAAGTACAGAAATCAAACAGTGAGCCAGAATGCCTCATATATCCCTCCGGTATGTATGTGCACCACACATGCTTTGGATTTGTGTGGGTGCATGTGTGTGGATGCATGTGTTTTGTGGGTGTGTTTTTGGTGTGTGTGTGTTTGTGTGTGTTGGTGTATTGGTGTTGTGTCTGTCGCCTGTCTGTCTGCCTTCCTGTCTGTCTGCATGTCTTTCTGTCTGAGGTATACTGTGGTGACTCCATTTCATTCATGCGTTGCGTTATCCTGCCATGACATGCGTGTCTAATTATTTTGCTACTTCTGTGTCTAATTTTTAACAAAAGAGAAGTCACACAAGTATTCCGGCATTAACTTGTCTGTGTGTCCTGTGTTGTACATATTGGATACATGCATACTTGGATGTAACATGGTAATAAAGTAGTGAAAAACCTGCAGGCTCCAGTCAATACCTTTGTTGTTGCACACTGTGTAGGCTGATCAAAAACATCCGCAATATAGTTTGAGAGCTGTTTTGGTTGAGTGCTTTTGTGCTATGTCATAACACTTTTTGGTAAATATTTGCCATTTTGCTATTGGTGATTAACCCATAACTTCCTTGTTTACATAGTTTTACACGTAGCCTCTTATAATCACAGTCTGTTACAACTAGGAATATTATATTAGTGGAAATTGGCTCATGTGTAATTGTGTTATAATTACGCAATTAGGGTCATTTTTTGTGAGCCGTCACCTGTGCAAGTGAATGAAAGAACTACGACAAAAAATAATTCTCAAATAAATAACATACCTCAGAGCTGGAAAAAAATATGATTGTACAATGTAACCTGCAGTTATGGGCAATATGCTGACAATCTGTTGTTGTGGTTGTTTGTTTGTTGTGTTTTTGGTTTGTTTTGTTTTTTATTTTTTTGTTGTTTGTTATGATGGGTCATGGTTACTATCCACTGCGTTTCCTTTCCTGCTCTCACCCTGCTCTCACCCGCTTGTACATTTATCTGAAAAAGAGTTTCTATTGGGGTAAATCATTTTTTACTCTGCTTTGAAAATAACTGCCCAGTGAGATACCAGGAAATTAATTTGGTATAATACGGCAAATAATGTCGGATCATCTGTTGCAAACCAGCATAACTAACTGCTTTTAGCATCCATTTTGCTTCATTCGAAACATTGTTGGGTGTTGTTACTATTATTCTGAAGCACCATCTTATCATGTATACAATGTCTGTCTGCCCTTATTTTTAGAGATGCCTGTATGTATGTCACCACCACTTCTTGTGTATTGATTGTGTGCATGTGTGTGTATGCAGGGTGTGTGGGCGTGTGTTTGTGTGTGTGTGTTGGTGTGGTTGAATGTGTGTGTTGTCGCTCTGCCTAGTCCGTATGCTCCTGTCGCCGTCTTTCGTGCTGAGGTTACTTGTGTGACTCCATTCGATGCGTTGCTTTTTCTTTCGGCATGACATGCGTGTCTATTATTTGCTACTTCTGTGTCATAATTTTACCAAAAGAGAAGTCACACAAGTATTCCTGCATTAACGTGGCGTGGTGTACTTGTGTACATCTATGGATACAGCATACTTGAGTGTAAACATGGTATAAATGTGTGAAAAAGCCAATGTCAGGCTCCTCAATATACCTGTGTTGTGTTGCAACACTGTGTAGCGGAGCACAAACATCCTACAATATATTCTGAGCTATGTTTTGGTTGAGTGCTTTTGTGCATGTCATAACATTTTTGGTAAATATTTTGCATTTTGCTATTGGTGATAGAACCCATAACTTCCTTGTTTACATAGTTACACTGTGAGCTTTATATCACAGTCTGGTTACAACTAGGATATTATATTAGGGCAGAAATATGCTATGTGAAATGTGTTATAAATTAACCATTAAGGTCATTTTTTGTGAGCCGGGCACCTGTGCAAGTGAATTTGAAAACTAAACAAAAAAGTAATCTCAAATAATAAATACCATCAGACTGGAAAAAAATGATTGGATACAATTTAACCTGCAGTTATGGGCCATATGCTGACAAGTCATGTTTGTATTTTTGTTGTGTTTGTTTTATTTGTTTGTTTTGGGGGTTGGTTTTGTTTATTATTTTGTTTTGTTTGTTATGAAGGGTCATGTTACTTCCGGCGCTCACCCGGCTCTCACCAGCTTGTAGAAAAAAAGAAAAAAAAAAAAAAAAAAAAAAAAAAAAAACATTTTATCTGGACAAAGATTTTCGTTTGGGGTAATCATTTTTTTACTCTGGCTTTGGAAAATAAATGCAGTGAAATACCAGGAATTAATTTGTATAATAAGGCAAATGATTTCAGGACATCTTTTTGTCAACCAGCATATACTACTGCTTTTAGCAGTCATTTTGGTCATTAGAATAACATTGTCGTGTGTATACAAATTTCGAAGCACAAATCAGAATGTTTATATTAAATATACCATATAGACATTGCTGTTGTCAGGGTGGTAAAGCAATTAGTTTTAAGTTGGTCAAAATCACAATCTTCTTTATGATTGTGACGATGTTCCAGATAGTGGAGTAATATAAAAAATAGGCCAAAACAGCGCTTTGCGGCTGGCTATGGCTGATAAGTGCTTTATTACAACTGATAATTATTTTAAACTTTTAGTTTTACGAAAACACCATGCTCTCTGAGGATTTGGTGTGAAAACTATAATTTGAAAGGGCATAAAAATGAAGAATTAAAATTTTAAAGGAAATTCCGATCATTTAGCCATCTCTGCAAACTCGACATAACACACTTACCACCTCTGTGTTGATAAAATTACTTCTACACATGAATGATTAAACACTGGGGTAGAACTGTCCTGTAGTGGCTTTCCACAAAATCACTTCTAATTTGTGTTGTCATTGATGTTTTCATTGTAATTTGTTTCGAATTAGGCAAAGCACTGTCAAACAGGCATAGAACATAATGATATTGCACTTCTTAAAATATTTTAAGCCTGTAAATACCTCTTTTTTACAATAAGGGGAAGAAACAGAGTACCCGAAAATTTTTTTTGGACTTGATACGGCATACTGCAAGCATACTCGGTAGTACTTTATTACTGATTTTTGTAAAAGAAAGGTGATAGAGGTTACTCTCGGAGGCTTTGAAGTGAATGCGGTGTTTAAAAATTAGTGCACACCATTTTTAATGTTGTTATTATTTGTGACGGCCTAGAGACAGTCATGCTCAGAGCCAAATTGCATCTATTATAATTGTCTGGTATGATTAGCTTTGTATGGAGGTTAAATACTGTCTTGGTTGCTCTCTGGGAAAGGCATTGCAGGTAAAACTTGCGTGCAATTAGAATTTATTGCAGGTTTGAAAAGGGAGGTGAGGCGGGGAGGCAGGAGTGGGTGTTAATGATGTGTTTGTTATTAGTGTTGGTTTGTCTCGTGGGACTCTTTTTAGTTAGCCACTATCAGTGATTCACTAAAAAGTCAAAACATATTTGAATGTGCAGGAATAGCTTAAAAGTGAAGGCTACATTTGTAGACTTCCATCATGGCGTAAATCCGGGGGGGGGTCAATACGAATCTGTGTTTTTGACCAAAATAACCTCAACATTTTACCATAATTTAATAGTTTAAAACTGGTAGCCTTTGTTCATTAATTACAATTATATTTAAACAATTAGTATAATTGGAACATTTTGAGCAAGCTTCGCGTGGGCATAGTGCTAGTAATGGATCTTTCAGCGAACCCTGTTTCATTCATAAATTATCAACCCCATCCCCCAAAAATGTCACGGATGAAAAGAATTTATGACACTGTTCCCATCAGTTAATAATTTTTTTGTGCAACTGAAAAAAACAGAAAGGAAGAAAATAGGCAATGTTTGAAGATGTGAATCTCCTTCAGTTAATTTGGTGAAGTAAGTGTCCGTAAGGACGGTAATGACTAAAATATATGATTTGGTCCTTATTAGGGTGCTTTCAGACTTAGCCACTTGTAGAGTATGTTAGGATAGCTTGCTTGTACAGATGTGCAAAAACTGATTTTTGATTATTTTTTGTTCTTTTCGTTTTCTTATTTGAGCAAATCACGGTTAGTGCTTTAAAGGTGCAACGAGAGATTGAGCACCCACATAGTTTCAGTAATAGTAATTGCATATAGACAGGCACTCAATAGATTTCTACATTAGTAAGAATGTCTTAAAAGAGAGAAAAAAAGGCGATTTGAGTTGCTTATATTTTAAATGTAAAAACATAGGTGTATTCGTAATTTGCTCCCTATACGTAAATTAGGAAATTTCACATTTGGTACCAAAGAGACATTCCTCCCCAGCTTAATCCTTTCAGATGGGATCTTTTAGCACTCAGGAAAGCTTTACATCAGGGCAAAATCAGTTAGTTTTGATTTTTTGTAAGGGACACCTGATATTGTGAAATCTCGCGTTGCACCTTTAAATATCAGTGTTTTAACCATTTTAATGAGGTCATGGGATTGGACTTTTTATTTAGTTATGATAATACTACATGAAAATGAGAAGTGGGTGTGGTGTGGGGGTAGGGTTGTGTGTGGTGTGTCTGTGTGTGTGTGTCTCGCAGCTGTCGGATATGGCCGTTTGCTGTGCTTTGATGCTATTCAAGCCGGCAAATTTGGCATGAAGAAAGGTAGTTTTTTAGTTGGGCACCTAAAAAGGGTGGATTGATTGCATCTTAGTTACCAAACACTGTTACAGATTACATGTGGTAGTTTGTTAATTTTACTGAGACAGAGGGGGGTGTTTTGGTATTATTTTGTCCTGGACTTGGCCTTCCAATTCTGAAAGAGGGGCCAAAAAAAAAAAAAAATATATTTAGTTTGTACTAATTACTGTAACTCGCTAAGCGTAAAAAGTCAGGGTGGATCATGTGGCGGTGGAGCATGTGGCGGAGGAGACCATGCTACAAATGGTTGCTACGGACCAAACAAAGCATGATATTAGGTTCAAATAATAAGAGGCAGGTCTAGGCTGTGATCCTCTTTACTTCAGAACTAAAAATCTAGAAAACAACAAAGGTTTGCGACAAATCTGAAAAAGCGCCTAATGCTACAATTTTGATCAAAAGCAATTTTCACAAAAACACTTTGTCGAATTCTCTCTAACTTCATAATTGGCTTGCTTTGTGAGTTACATCTAGAGTAACATCTCAATCATAAAAATATGTCTATTCAGTACCAGATATAGGGAGAAAAGAAGAAATCTAGCATTAATGTTGGAACACCCTGTATCTGTGTAATGGAAGTATATGTCTGATAAAAGTTGTACATGGCTTGGTGGGCAATTTTGTTAATTATATTAAACGAGTGCCAAAATATTGTATCATCACTGTATGTTTAGGGGGTGACACCCATAAACTGAATACCTTTTCTTATTTTGCTTGTTACACCCTGTATATTTATGAGTCACCCTGTATGATGAAGCCAATTGTATTGTTTCTGAAATCTGCAGAGTTTATGCTCTCAGAATATATGTACTTATATAGGGGTAAAATGTACAGTTTAAACGTTATAGCATCAAACCTGTAAAATCATGTAGTTTGCCTAAAAAATGCACATGCAACGCAATTGGGTCCCACTTAAAAAACATGACCATAAGAAGCACATCTCTGTAAGGTTTGTGGTCATCTTTGTTAAGGGTCCTGAGGTCAAAGGTCATCCAGGGCCAGGGGTCACCCAGTGGTTTGACTTAGACAAGTTCGGGCTGGGTGTACTTTTTGCCATGCGTTGATGTATCAATCTGAAATTTAACATTGTGATAAAGGGGGCACTTGTGCAAGTTTTATAGAGCACCGTTGCTATAAAGCACCCTCTTTTGGGGCGAATTTGGGAGTTTTTTTAGAAAAAGTGAATAACAAATAAACAAATGTGAATTATTAATTAAGATTTGATTTGGTAAATTTCTTAGTGGTTTGGCAACATTGTGACGATGGACTGGTGGACCGACCTGTGGCTTAACGAAGGCTTCGCTACTTACGTGGAATTCCTGGGTACGGAAGCTTACCAGCAGAGAGACAACCTTGGCTGGCGTTTGGTACGTACCTCAAAATTGAATCGTAAACACTGATGTTTGTCTCTTTTTCAACTTTATAACTTGTAGTGGTTTGGTAACATAGTCACCATGGACTGGTGGACCGATTTATGGCTCAACGAGGGCTTTGCGTCGTATGTCATGTACATAGGTACAGATATGTGGCAGGCAAGAGATAATCGTGGCTGGAGGATGGTATGTAACCGTGATTGTCTGCATGGCTGAACCTGATTCATCGGGAAAGCTTAGATTAGCAAGAGCAAACGGCGCTGCATGTGTTGCACCTTTCTCTAGATAATGCTTGGATTTTGAAATAACCTTCAGCTGTTGCCAGGCTTCAAATTATTACCCAAATCTGAGGACATTGTCAGCCCTTAGATGTAATTTAATGGGCGCTTTTTAAAATCTTGTAGGCTGAATGGTTAAGGCAGCAAGGCAGCAGGTTCGAATCCCTGCCGGGTCATATCAAAGACTGAAAATATGGTACCTACTGCCTCCTTGTCAGGTGCTCTGCATTTAAAGAATGGAGTATTAAAGTTGAACATGCAGATTACCTGTAGACTAACCCCCCCCCCCCCCACTGTAGCTTGCACTGTATTCAACAGACGACGAGTGGCTTGGGATTAGGGAATTGGAAGTAGGCACCACCCTCACACATAATTCCCCAAGAATTGAGTTTCCATGGCATCCTTGGCCACTGAATATACTCTGGAAATTGTTGAAAAAAGAATTTTTTTGAGCAAAAAAGATTTTGTCACAAGAAAACTATTTTGCGAGTGGGTTTCAATTTTATCAAATGTATTGTCACAAATTACATTGTGCCCATATAACAGTCAGAGTTAGATATTCCTAAATCTCAATGGCTGGTATTTTGAAAGGGAGTGTAACTCTGGTTTAAAACCAGGTCTAAAGTTAGTCCTACATGAGTGGACTTTTTCCTTTCAAAATACTGTGAAAGTTAAATGTAATGGGAATTTTCTCACCTGTTACAGCACATTTTAGTGTGTTGAAAGGAAAAAGGTCCACTCATGTAGGACTAAGCCTGGTTTTAAACCTGGGTCTAAAGTTAGACTCTCTTTGAGAACACCAGCCTATAAGTTGTCTTGCTGGTGTTTGAAATGGAGCTTATATGTTTGCTTCAAAACTTAAAATTCTTTTTATTTTTTGTCAAAGATTAAATCTTGATGTTGATATTTAGTTAGTTAGTTAGTTAAACCAAAGTTTTAAATCCGGTTTTGTCCCCGTCAACGGGGTGGCCGGATACACCTCACACTCAGCAATACTGCTGTGTGAGGATTTATTGGAGCAAAAGATAATTGACCCGATGCCCTTCCTGACGCCAATCCAGTTTTCGGCGGTGGGCCTAGCCTTTGGGCAACTATGCCCACCATACAAGGCAGCATGTGCTGGATGGCCGCCAAGCTTCCCAGAGCTGACGCCCTTGTAGGTAGATCTTCTTTTTCATTCTACCAGGGTAACCAGCTACCCTCCTCATCAGATTTCCTTAGAAAACCCTCCTCATCAGATTTCCTTAGAAAATCGATGGGGGTGACGGTTTAGCCGCCGACAACCCGGCCCTGGGACAGGTAGTACTGGTTACCAGGATACCAGTAGCAGGCTCTAAAAGGAAACCTGACCTGACCCTATTTTTTGTTTATTTTCTTAAAAATTACTGCATTCACAGCAGTTGGACCCCATGTAAATTGTCCCCTTTATTCTTGGAGTAATTTTATGCAATGGCGACACAAATTGACAACTAATAGAAGTAGGGACATCCAAGTGCTATTATACCTGTAAAATCAGTACAATCCATTTCGAGAATCTTGCCGTATAGGCTCACAAAGGATTTGTATGTCATAGCACCCTCTATATGCCAATTCTGCAAAGAGATCAGTATAAAACCAGATTTTAAAGAAACATAATTTTCATGCAGTGACTCTTCATAAAATTTACACAGGATGTAGTTAGTGGAATAAATAATCCAAATCAATTGTCAAAACTGTGTCACCATTGAAATTTTGTTTTTTATTTTATTCTGGTTTTGTAATAATAGATTAGACTGCGAAACAGCTGTGCGTTAAATCTGACAAAATAACACACTATTTTGTGAGTTAAAATGTCCAATTCCTCCCCTCGTAGCTCAAGCGTCATGCAGTTCTATAGGTCAACAACAGCTTTACTCATGGTGGTCATTTTCCTCCTCCATATAGTAATAAAACAGGCTAAAATGGGTTTAAAATCCTCTTTACTTTATCACAGGCCCCAATGATTTATGCAAATGTTTGTTTGTAATACAGATGAAGAAAAAGGATTTTACTGGGTGACTGATTGATTTGATCATCACAAATTACAGGAATACATGGTGATTGATGAGGGATTGGCACACCCAAAGCCCTTCTCCTGGATCCAATGCATAGTCCCAGTAAACAAACTTATAAATGTTACACCACTACGAGTTAAGCTGTTATTTTTCTAGCCAGCACATTGCCATTCAGTTAATGTACCCTGCCAGCACATCACAATACTGCCAGTGCACAAGTAGAAATATAAGTGTCCTCTGCAGTTACTAAAAGGTACACTTGTAGGCCGCTAGTAGTGGAGTACCTCTGCAGCTACTTGGAGTACCTTCATAGGTACTCCCTACCAGCTGCCAAGTAGGCAGCACTTTGGACAACAGAGGACGCCAAACATTCTATTGTCGTTTACCTTTTCTTATCATTTTTCACGCCCGAAACATCTATATTTTTATTCTTAACAGCTGTGAAAAGTAAGCAATTTCATTGGCTGATCCCGGGGTTTAATTCGAATCTGTGTGTAACTCATGTAGTACGCGATGCGTATTGACATTATTTGGCGGTTGAAGCGCTCGGGTCATACTCCACTTTTGCTACATTCGCGCGCCGGCCAATGTTTCGTCTCGTTGCGTATGTTCGTTGGCATTCACGGGTGCTCGATTTTTGTCATGGGTGATCAGTCCCCTTCTTGTTTGTATTTTAGCCATAAGGATCGCGAAATTGGGTTAAAGATGACCTTATTAAAAGCTTTAAAGAATGAGAATAAAGGTATGATTTTGGGAACTGATCTCTTAGGATGAATTGAAACCGGCAACACAAATTTTTTTTTGGCCTTTTCATATCTCTAGTGGAGTATGCTCTCCATTCATCTTTATCGTACTCCTTCTTTCTTTCCTCCATTCCCTCTTTTTCTTCTTCCACCTTAAAAAATAATGGTATCGCCTTGGTTTCAATTCGTCGTCGTAAAGAGAGTTAGATAAGAGGTAACCCTGTCGTTCCTCAAAATCATACCTTTATTCTTTTCCCCCCTATGGGGGTTTTCAGTATCACCAAAACCCTCTGTATATAAAACATTTTTTGTTGTAAGACATAAAACACAATTGACAAAAATGTAACTACTGGATAATATTGTGACTGAATAATCACACAGCTCAAAACTCATTGCATGGGAGTACCCACATTGGTGTGACTATGGTGAAGTGTACTGCATGTGTACCTTGGTGAATGATTACCCCCCACTTTTGCAGCTGTCGATGTGTACCCCTGTGGGTGGGTCCTCTCACTATTTAATAAGTACTTATCAAAGGTACTCCCATGAAGAAATTGATTGTGTTTATTTAATTCAAAAGAATCTGTGCCATGTTTTTTTGGAATTGGGAGTACTAAATTTGCATTATCATTCTTATCATAATTGATCTTAACCTGTTGCTAAAGCAAACCCATGATGTTGGTAAGTTGCAGTGCAGAAAATCTGGAATTTTTGTTAATACTGCTTTCTCTTAAAAGAACGTCTTACATGTAACTTTTGCATGAGCTATCGGCAAACTGTCAATAACTTTGGACAATATCGCTGATTCATTTGGTGTGAGGAAAATACTGCTGTGATGCCTTTAACAATATTCAGAGAAAGTGTAATATAAGGTGCACTATGTATGTATCCACCATTGCATTGCATAATTAGGCAGGAAACCACCGATGTATTTGTGGCCCTTGAACATGTTTAGAGGAAACATGTTGTAACCCTCTACGTTAGGTTTTACTTTTAAATATCAATATACAAGGGAAGTTTTTTTCTAGCCCATTATTATTAATTGCCTAGTTTCTATACTGTACTACTAAATAGTCAAGTCTCCATAAAAAATTGCATAATGTAAATTATATGTGTGAAACATGTGGGTTGGATATTCCTGTTTTCAATGGATTATTTCATGCTTTTTATCACCCTGGCTTGAACAGCAGAAGGGGGATTTTGCGATAGTGTGCATGTCCCGTATGTATGATATGTTCCAGTTTGGTTTTGGGGTTTGGTTAGGTTTTCGTTTTTCAGTCTTCGAAAAGTTGAAGGCTGAGTGAAACCAGACTTGGTGGTGAGATGCTATAGGGGATCCTTCATATGTGGAATGATGTCAAGGTCATGGACCAAGGTCCAAGGTCATCTGAGCTCATGTTCCATAATGCCCTCCTTACCAGGGGGATCACACAAGTTTACTTGCTGTATTTTTGACAGTTTGTGGCATTGCTGCCTTAAAAAATACAATTTACGAACAACACCATTAAGAAACTTTACATAATTAGAGGCAAAAAACAAATCCTAATGTTGGATAAATGCTCCATTTTCAATCATTTTAATACTTTCAGTTAAAGCGGCACTGGCACATTTTTTCACAAAATATGACATTTCTTCAATTTGCTCTCAAATGATAGTCTAGGCCGTAGGAAGAACAGAGATATATTTTACACATAAAAATAACATACCCCAAAACAGATAGGGACATTGATATGAGGATAAAGACATCCAGGTAATTTGTAGGCCAACTACTTTAATCAACAAATGTGTGTATTACATGAATATTTTTGACTCGTACTCACTGATACACAAACCACAAAGGTTATAGACCGATCAAACAGTGTGCATAGCGTGGAACACATCCGTGTTCTTGTGTTAAACGCCATTTTCGTCGTCTGCTGAATTTCGACGCAAAATTACAAAATCGTTCCGTTTACCCATAAGGAAGCTAATTTGGTCTTAATCATTTCGGGTGAGGGCTTTTGTATATAAAAGCCTTACAACCATGCAAAAATATCGATTTTGAAAAATATTGAGGGCGCACTATTTTTCAAATGTGCCAGTGTCTCTTTAATGGACTATCCCAGTACCAGTAGGTGATATTTTATTGTTATTAATCTTTCCCTAGAGCTGGCCAGTGCACAAAGTGTTAAAAAAATGTGCATTTGGCTAGATTCGAACCAGCAACCTCCATATTACTAGCACAGTACTCGACCAATTGAACTAGCAAGAAAAATGATAGATTAAATCTGTAGGTATTAAGAAGTCTGAAAGACAGACCTGATACCTCTGAAATGCATTAAAATCACATAATGTTGCAAAGCTTCAAGGCATCATCCTTCCTCATCACCATGGTTTTAATGTATTACACATATAGAAAGAGCAGTTTGTTGTGAGTACCATTCAGGATGCCATGTATGCAGACAGTAAGGCAGACTCACATCCCATCCTGGTGGAGGTGCAAAGCCCAGGACAGATCAACGAGATCTTTGATGACATATCCTACAGCAAGGTAAGCTCTTTAACATCCTGCTTTTCATATGGTATTTCTGATTGGTTAATTGCAGGTTTGAGTCATTTCAGTAACCAATTAAAATAGAGTTATCTAAAGTATTTCAGATGGGTCCTGTGGATAAATCCAGGGATCCTAAATAAATCGGGATAGGACACTCGATCAAGAGAATGGATACATACCGCTCTCTGATCTGCATGAAATCTGTAGCTTATAGTTCGCCAGTCATACGTGGCGCTATTACGCTATGTCATCCCCCGATTTACGTCATGCTGCATAAATAATTATGTAGCTTATCGAAAGTGGTGGCGCTATCACTATCGATATCAAAATTGTCTATGGGCATTTGTACACAGTGTCACCCGCCTGATAGATCAGGATAGTGACCAAATAGGTCTAAATCACTTGTCTCAAAATGTGGCCATTGTAAAACAAATGCAAACTATTATTTTGTGTCTTAATGTCTTTGTCGTAAAATACTGAAGGTTTCAGGTCCTATATGTGAGAAAATCACACAATATTTGTTTTAAATTTTTACATATTTAATTTTTTGGTGGCTAACCCTATTAGAGTTCAATCATGAACGTTGATGAACATCGGACACTATAGAGATGACATCTATACTTTGATTACCAAATAGGCAGGCATATTCGGTTGTTATCGTTCCGTGCGGTAAAACGTAAACCAAATGTACTCGAGAGCTTGCACAGAATCGGACGGCGCGAAGTGCATAAGATACACATTGCGCTTTTGCGGTGGTCTTGCACCTCGTTATTCAATTATCATGTTCGCACTGTTAAGGGGCCCGCCTATTTGGTGGTAATCAAAGTATATTGTGTGGTTTGATCATAAAAGGATTGCATATAAAAAAACCATATATAAAATGGTGACGGCATCGCAGATCAAGAGTCTCTACAATTGTAACAATAATATTGCTGCTGAGGGCAATGTTAATACCAGCTTCAATAATATTTCTTGCAGTGTAGAAAATTTCTTATTCATTTTAATTGCTTTCTGAAGTCTCATTTTAAACATCGTCGCGACGCCCAAATAGCCAATAGTGGTGACTCCGACGATGGCAACTAGTCGTGTAGCCCTAACAAAGAACACCTATTAGTTGGCATTGTTATCATCGCCAGGTATTGAGAAACAAATTGTGAGCCCTCTCAACTCTCTGTGGGTCCACACCTAATATTACTTTTCTTACCATGGTGTTGATGGCTCAATAAATCACATAGCCTTCTTGGAAACCAATTCAGCAAGATAGTTCTCGTTGGTCATTTGGAGATGATTGCATAAATGCTTCCCGCTACAGACCATGATGGGTTTTTCCTGGGTCATTATAACATTGCGGAGGTGCCTCAGTGATATGGAGGCTGAAACGACTATTACTGAGGATGTATTTCGCAGTGGGACTAACCTCTATCTAACAAAGTACCAGTACGCCAATGCAAAGACTGAAGATCTCTGGAATGCCATAGCGAATGTAAGTGCAATTTAAATTCAAGCAAAATATAGCACTTTGTTTTAGAAGAGGGCCCGGTTTTTCACAATTTGAGAGTGTTGCAGTTCTTTGGTAAATTTCTAGTAAACTATACCTTTTTATGGAAGCCAAAGTCGGATATTTCCTCTCAATCACACTTCCCCGAACCTCTCACCGTATGTCTTCTCCATTTCTCCTTGAATCATACCCCATTTCGTGGGTCCTCTATCCCTTTCTTTGTCCATGTCCCATTCTCTTCTCACCTTGTACTCCCCGTGTCTATCTTGTGGCCATCTTCTCACTCTCCTTTTTCACCCTATTGCCTCCCCCCAATTAAAAGATAGTCACTGAATATGGGAACTAAAGATATGTCAAAACAAATCAAAATTTGTGAATAAAAATCCCAATATTTGCTCCCCCTCCCTATTCAACGTTGTAACCATTAAAGGTTTTCTGAATGAAAATGAAAAATCTGATTCATCTCAACTTCGGAATTAGGCATTTTAGGTGCACTCACTTTAAGTTTATTTATACACAAACAAATTATAAATTTGAAATTTTATTGATTTTTTAGTTTTTTTGTTTTTTTTAATTTGCAGAAATATTGTTGTATTCCTGTAGCTTTAAAAAGAGAGTGCAATTATTGATTGCTGCAGCCTCGATCGTAAAAGAAAAGTGTGTCGGATAGATTGTTACAAGGAAATTTTTTAAGGACAAAAGCACACAAAAATATGGTAATACAGGACAAAGACTTATTATGTCCACAAAATCTACCAAATTGTGCACTTCTGCACAATCGGACAACCATGACGATCATCAAACATTTACATTTATGAATAACTAAAGTGGATCATAAAATTGCTATTTATTTTAAATCTCCCAAGTTTGTGAACGTTGTCGCAGTATAACAGAACATTTGCACTTGCTTGATTAAACTGGGTATGTCCATTTAGTGACCCTGGGTCACCAGTGACCCTGAAGAATTCCAGAAGTACACAGAATAAAGTGCAGAATTCTGCACTTTAGTCCGTAAAAGTCTGCTGATCATCAGTGCCTGGGGTCACTAAAATGACCAACCTGTTTTATTAACTATTTTTTCACCCCTGTCCATTCTAGGCCAGGAAAAATTTTGGGGAAACATTTGAGGAGATTTCGATCGCAGGACAGCATGATGGACACTGGACCAAGACAGATGGGGTATGCCTGTGTGACTGTAACTAGAAGTGGCCAATAAAGGCCACCATCCAAAGTAGCTCAAAAAACATTTCTTCTCTACCAAAAAAGGCCAGTGGAATCAGAATGAATTCCACTCTGATTATAAGTATGATTCTCATCTTTTATTGATAAGGGTCCATTAAAAGAACCTCAAAGGTTTTTGTGATATGATTTGATGCAATCTGATGACAATTCATTGATGATATTTAGTCTTAACAAACTACAGCATGTAAAACCAATCAAAAGGATTGATTTAAAAAAATATGATATCCTATGTATATTATATCAGCATCAAACAGGTGTACAGTGTGAGGGTCAAAGGTCATTATTTGCAGATAATTTGCAGGATTTTTTTGCCCATTCAATTTCCGTTGACTTGAGCATAACTCAATGAAAACTTGGATCAACCAAGGTGGTGGTTCCAGTGGATCTTCCCTCTGGTGTGCTAAAATGCTGAAAATTATTGCCAAAAGTTTTCTAGTAATTGTTGGACCATCATTTCCTCAGTTAAGCAAAAGTACCACATCCATCTACTTTTAACATATATAATCGTACAACAAATCTGGGACTATTGTCCCATTTAAAAAAAAAAAAAGTTTAGGCAATCATTTCATCTTAATCTCCTCAGTGTAAAGTAAACAGTTCATTATTTCAAATGTGGCCTGGTTGAGGGCAATATTAGTATCTCCTCCAATCCATTTAAAATGCTATTTTCAGATACAAGTGGACTATCCCATTGACTGTGGTGACTAGTGACAATTCTCAGCCGACTGCACTCAGTTCCAGCCAGAGAACCGTGTTTCATAGGGACCAAGGTAAGCCGTACATACTGCATTTGGACTGGGTTATGCGGTAAATATGTTTATGTTGAAAGTTTGGATTCCAAATGGAACAGCCCATTGGGTGACTTTATTTGAAGCACTTACCCCCTCTGTGGAAGATTTAGGTAATGTCGTCCACAGGGGGAGTATGGATATCAAATAGAATAGCCCAATGGATAACTTACATTGAAATACACACTTGCTCTGTGTAAGATTTAGGTAGTCTTCTACAGGGGGAGTATGGATATCAAATTAGAAAGCCATAGGCATAACTTACAATTGAAATCACACGACTCCTGATTGTGAGGTAAGATTTAGGCCCGGATTTAGTATAAAATCTTAACACAGGGGGAGTGCGAATTTCAAATAGAAATAGCCCATAGAATAACTTGAATTGAAATACACACATCAGGGACGGCCGCCAGGTAAAATAAAGGAGGGGCGAAACATCATAGGGGCGAAGCGGAGGTAAAACAGTACAAAATCAACTAATTGGTTAAAAACCACTAATTGTTGCGCAATTTAATTGCGTAAAACCCCTGTTTTTCCTAAGTTGTGAATCTGGGGGGGGGGGGCGCCGCCCCTCCCTGCTACCTGGAAGATTTAGGTAATGTATTAACACAGTGGGAGTATGGGATATCTATGAATAGCCATAGGCTAATTACATTGAATACACACATATCGCGGGCGGCGCCAGGGTAAAATTCATGGGAGGGGCGAAAACATCATGGAAGGCCATAGAGTAATTAATTGGAATACACTCCTTCTAGTCAATCGGCCGGGCGTTTCATCAAAAGTATGTTTTAGAGTTATTTTTTGTTCAATTATGGATGGAGTTCAGGACGGTTATGTTTGAGTTTTTGGTGAGTTTTGGTATTGGGCAAAAGCCAGCGTGATCCTGGATATATATAATTCTGATAATATTTGCGGAGCCAGTTAATGAGCGAAACGAGGTCAACCTGTGCCTGTAATTCCGGTATGTGGTACCTACCTAAATAGAAAAGGCAACTTGACCCAATGAGACACCTAGATCAACGGGAAATCAATGTAAGGAATAAAGGCTCATACACACTACTGCTTATCATTGATCATGGGTGGGTTTTGAAACAAACCCAAGGTAGCTTAATACGAATTGGAGGCCAGGGTAAACTCATTCTGGTTTAAGTGACAGGTATAATATAGTCTGCCAATGTTTACATGAAGTTGGTTTTATCATCCCAATGTTTATGTGCACCTTGGTAGAGGACTAGTAAACCGAGGTTTTCTGGGTTTTTCAAATCTTGGAAGGTCAGGAATTTTTTTTCAAATTTTCATTAATCCACTCTACGGGTTTCTAAATGAAACATCAACAAACTTCCAAATTGGCAAGGTGTGATAGAGCATGGTGAGGCCATGGCTATATACGTTTTGAACTGGTTATTTGAATATTGACAATCTCATTTGCATATTTTCAAATGAGTGTACATGTGATTAATCCCAATCTATGTTCTAAAAAGAATCCTAAATGAATCTGCAAAGTGGCAGGGAGATAAGAAAACAAGATGAGGTCATATATGGTAAATGTTTACATTTGAACAGGTTATGAATTAATGGCTCATTTGCCATATTTTCAATAAAAATGTGATTAAACACCCTTAACCACCAAAACCACAGTGGCTGGTCATGGTGGGGGAATCGTCCTTATGCACGGCGTAATTCTTGTTTACTCTTCCCTCTCTAGAAAGTACAACTATTTCCATTAGTGCCAGAGCTTCTTGGTACAAGGTCAACTACAACCAGACTGGCTTTTACCGAGTGAACTATGACATAGACAACTGGAGCAAGTTGAAAGAGCAGATACTAACAGATCACTTGAAACTGAATCCAACAGATAGAGCTGGAATAATTGATGATGCTTTTAATTTAGCGTGGTAAGATTATTAATGGTTTACCTCTTCATATTAATAAAGTGCATTACTTATTAACTTATCAATTTGTTGTCTAAAGAAACACTGCACAGTGAAGTGTTGAATGTTTACTGTTGTTCTTGAAAATTTCAGGCAACTTCTTTCTTAAGAGATTTGCCTTCAATCAGGGGTTTAACAGGGGTTGATTTTTGGAGGTGGGTGGGGGCAAGCACACCATTTTTCCAGGGCGGTCATTTTGGCCAATTGCAAGCGGGCCTTTTAGGGTTTTTTTCGGCTTGCTTCGCATTGTACTTGCAGGTCACCCCGGGCAGGTCATATGCAATCATTCATAGCTATTTTTTTTTCATTTTTGTGTCGCCTGCCTTAAGGCAGGAAGGCACAGAGGGATCACTTTGTCCACTGTTTATGTCTGTTGTTGATGTCTGTTGTGAAAAAGGGTTAACATTTGCCTGTAATATCCACATACTTTGATGGATTTAAACCAAACTTTGGTCACAGGTGCAACTTGGCATCCCCCATCTGTTGATGAGGTCAAAGGTCACTTACCAAGGTCAAAGGTCATGTGAGGTCAAGTTGTAAAATAGGCTGAAAATGTAAAATTGACCTCATTTGAAAAGTTGAAGTTCAATTGGCACCAAACTTGGTTTATGGAGTTTACATGCAAACCCTCATTTGTTTATGAAGTCAAAGGTAATGTGAAGTCTATCATTCACAAACCGCAACGACAGGCGACACTACCGATGTATTTTTTTTTTCATTTAACCTTCCATCCCTCTTTCACTCTCTGTAACTCCCCTATTTTTTATAAAATTAGGGATCCTCAATCTTAAGTAGCTCATTTGTAGAGGTAAAAGGCAATTTATTTGTTATCAAGCTTTTATCAATTTTCTGGCCCCTTAAAGACACTCAGTGATCCATCTGAAAGAGTCAAATATTTGAAATTTCCAAAATTAGCTTAAAAGTGAAAAATAAGACTGTAGAATTCCCATAAGTTATTTTGTCCACCTGAAAAATTGACAGAAAAGAAAGAAAATAGGTCAAAGGTACAAATTTCCATTCAATTATGTGTTGTAGAAAGTGTCCGTATGGACAATAATGACCAAAAAATCTGATTTTGCCCTTATTAGGCTGCTTTTGGTCATATAATTTTAGGGGATGTTAGGATTTTCTGATTTAGAAACTCACTGATAGTGCCATTTAGAAAAGTTGGGGACCTCTTGATGAGTAATCTTTCACTTAATTAAGAAGACCCAAATCAGAGAAAATTTTGTTTTGATGTATTTCTGCAGAAATCACACATTCTTTTAAGGTTAGTATACACCAAGTTCCGTGAATGAGTTGTGGCATTATCTCCTAAGATAAATAGGCACTGCATAATTTTGAGTTCTGCATGTGTTTGTTTTCTATTTTTTAAGGTCTGGTCAGCTTGACTATAACATTCCTCTTGAGATGTCTGAGTATCTGAATAATGAAGAAGACTACATACCTTGGTCATCTGCCTTAAGTGGACTGGGTTCCATTGGTGTCTTGTTGAGGAACAAGGAGGGCTACCCTTATTATCAGGTAAGACATAATTTCCACATTTGCTTAGTAGACAAAATATGTGGACCACAAAAGATGCCAGACACTTCATTGTTGTTGTTTATTCTTCCAATCTTTTAAGGTGCATTTCATGATCCTAATATCTTTTCAACAGACATTTTTAAAGGTGTGGGAAAAATTTTGTTGCACCACCACCCTATGAATTTGGCAGCCTCGATGGAATAAACTGCATGTTGAAGGATGTGGTGGCAGAATACTGATTTCATCCGAAGGTATATTTCATGATCCTAACACTGCTCTTTAGGTTGTCCGATTTTAATCGGAAAGACTTTATGGCAACATGATTCGTGTCTGTGTGTGTGTGTGTGTCAAACATGCACTTTGGGGCAAAATGTTGTCTCTTTTTTGGACAGTGACAGATAAAGTTCACACTTGGTATGATTATGCATGTGAACAAGAGGCATATGTGTACTGCACAGATGTAGGTCAAAGGTCACTTAGGGATCAATGAGGGTCATGTTATGTTATTCATTAGGTACACATTTGGATAATATTTAGTTGTTGTGCTAGTGTAGTGATGATCAGGCTCAAATTTGGTATGCTTATATATCGACAGAAGGGTCTTTGGTGGGGCACAGATAGGGAGGTCAATGTCATTCTAGTTGTGATCAGGCGGTAATATTAGCTGTAGCTTTTGTAGTGCAGTGATGGATGAGGCTCATATTATCCATATAATTAGAAACCTATTTGAGGACGCCAGCCCTAATTTTTGTTTCTGTTCAACAGATATTCTAGAAAAAGATTTATTTCAAGATTCTAGTTGATTCTGTCAGTGCATTTTGGGATATGAGAAAGTATACCATTGTGTTTGTATTTATGGAAAAGATATAACAAAATTCCTCTAATTTCTTTACAGTTATCATAGTGTTAATAACTATCAAAGTCATAATTTTTGCCACCTTTGATTCCAAACAATGAGGAAACAAGTTTTAACTGCTCTTGTGTCTGTTTCTGTTGGTTTTGGTTTTTGTAGGAAATATGCTGAAAAAACTAGAATTTTGCTGAAAAAAAAAAAAAAAAAATTTGGATGGATGATACTGCGTGAACACCTTAAAAAAGTAAGAATGACATGACCCCAGAGTTACAAACGTGCAATTTGGTTGCCTAATTGCGGCACTGGGAACGCTTACGTGATGGACAAAACATTTTTATCACAATTTTTTGACCAACTATTTAATACAGGTTGCAATTGCGGAAGGCCTATCTGGATCGCTATAGTTTTTATCGCAATTTTTAATATGTTCTGTGGACTTCAGTGTTGCCTGTGATTCTTTAAGTGATTTGGGCGACTTTTCCGACCCCATTTACTACGATTGGGCAAATTATTTTTGGTAACCTAGAGAATTCATATACCCATATGCAGAGGGTATGTGTGCTGGAAGTATCCCTACTGAGACTAAGTATTTATAATTGTTTTACATAATTTATGACAGAGACCTATCTATACCTCATAAGAAAAAATGAACATTTTCACTTAATTATGGCATGTTCTATATAGCAAGGAATACTTCCAAAGCATGTGAGTGACCCCGATTGTGAACAGTTACAAAGGGCTGGAACATGCCTTTTGAAGGAACAATATATAAATGTTGTCTTTCCAAATTGGTTTGAATAACGATCAGTTTGAAGTAATATTTTCAAATTTGACATGTTTTTTTAATGAGAATATTAATTAGTCTACCAATTACCGCTTAACCACTCGGTATAAGCCCACCTTCTCGATTATAAACCCACCCCCAAATTTTAAAGAAAATGCAGGAGATGGCATACACTCGGTATAAGCCAGGTGGTAACTTTTAGCATTCAGGAACACATTGTGGCAGTAAATACACAAAAAATCACCTTTTAAACCTTGAACTATTATAGAGCCATCAAAGTAGGGCTCAATTGACATGAGATGGCTGTTGCCCTATAATTATTTGAGGAATGTGATGGGAAATTGAACTTTTATTTTTAATGTTTTAATAGCCGCTACAACTAAATGCTACATTAATGGTGTTATCTGGTGCGAATATGCTCTTGAAATTATCTTTTTGCCATTTTGTATCTGATATTTACTCCCAAGTTCTAGCCCCCTCCCGGGTATAAGCCTACCCCTATTTTGGAGTAAAATCTTCCTCTTTGGGGGTGGGCTGATACCTGAGTTGCTTTACGGTGGAATAGGTGACTTAAAACCGGCTGTAGGGAATCCGAGATAACGTGTTCAAATACAGGTTTTTCGGTGTCGCCACAGACATGCACAGGTTCATTGGTTTTTGCCCTTTTAAGAATGGATGTTATTAATATAAATTATAGTTAGGTTTAAATTATCAGACTAGAAGTTGTACCCGGGGCGCGAAAGTATCAACAATAGAGCCAATGAGGCCATTAATCTTGCCCTTTCGCCATGTCGCAGCCCAAATCTGTTTTTCTTTAAAATGTGTCTCTACTCGTTAAACAAGAGTTGCATATCACAGATTAATGGCAGGTTGATCAGCTTATAGTAGCCCTAAGTATTATTGTTGTATAGTTTCATCAGAGAAGATGTAAGGAAGAGGAGGTGTATCGCCAGGCACTGAAAGACTAGATGTGTGGACAGCGGGAGGTTCCGACCATTGAACCTTCAAGTACCCAATTAGGGACTGACGTCCCACGTCCCAAGGACGCTTTAGATCCGATTTGATCAGAGGTCGCTGCACGGCCGTTGAGCTACATTATAGCGTTTCAAGTAAACAACAAACCCAACAGCATGCCAGCACTGACCTCTCATTTTGGATTATGTTGTATTTCTCACGTTCCACTGAAAAATTTGCGGGCGGAAATAGGATGGATACTTAAAGCCATGACCTATACCGCTTTGTTGATGGAGATTTATCATAAATTCATGAAGAGATAGACAAAGAATCGGCAGCAAGTGAGTTGTTATGCCCGTGCCAAACTGCCCGCGAATGCCCAGCGAAAGCACGAGGGTAATAGATCACATTTGACGGGGACTGTGCCAGGGCCACTATGGGAGAACTGCCCGCCGGTGGCTGCGATCCTGATGAAAAGTGATTCCATTTCAAATTCATCAAATTTCAAATCATTTATACCAATATACCCGTAATGTCATTGTATCGAGCCCCCAAGCGGCGCATCAATAATTCTGAGGGTGGTAATGCATGATTGGGGGATCATTTTACTTGTTGATAATCTAACGATGCTGTTTTAATAAAATGACCAAAACACGCGTGTACGTGAGTGAAAATGCATGAAAAGGAAAACAAAAAACAATGAATCGAGTGAACATTGTTATCTGATAAATTTATTAGTGACAAACTCCATGCGTGCTTAAATTTAAATTATTAACTAGTACGACTTGTAAACTAGGGTAGAATGGTAGAATATGTTGATTTAGCCTATGAGACCCCGTACTAAGGAAACCCCCCAATAAACACCCAAGATCACTTTGTGTGACCCAGAAAACATTTTTATTTATCCCCCTATAATGTGTTATTCTACATGCAGTGAATAATGATTCATAATAGCGCTATAGATTGATTAGATAATTCCCAATATTGATAATCGGAAATCTATAGCTAATCACAACCTATGCAGGCCTACCCTGTTTGGCTCTCATCGGAAAAATGCCCCGGAAATCATGTACTACATGCCGAGATGAGCCTAACTTGAATCCGGGCTTGAATTGTGTAAGCGCATACAAGACACCGACGAAAAAGCAAAAAGCAGAATAGCGAACGGTGCCAACTTCAACTCCATACAACATTTTGTCGCTTTGTGTCACCAAAAAGGTCACTGAATTTGATAAAGTGCACCATCGCTCGTATTCCATTGTTGGCTTTCATTCACAGGAAATGATCGGAACTTGAGAATTGGTTGAAAAAAACACCGAAATATCTCATAGATTGTCAATATACCTTACAAAAATCTGCTCTATGAATTCATATTTCACAAACGTTCATAAATAATTGAAAATTCGCGCCGATTTTGATGGGATTTTCGATGAATAATTTCCTCTCTTTTTGGAAGTAAACATCGGCCTTTGAAAGACTGCCCAAACAGGAATGTTTACAAACCGGAAGGTCTAAAATGCCTTGATAGAAAATAACTTCTAGAATTGACTGCTTGCCAGTGTACACGCTCTTGTTATTTACCTCCAGTAATGATACCATTGCGATCAATCAAGTGTGCGAGGCGTGCCCACCGATCCCGGGGCAAAGGCCCTTTCGTGGGATGTTAAGTGATGTGAAGGTGATACATAGTATTGAATGCGATAAAAAAGCTTATATCACGAGTCTCAAAGCGATCACCTCCCTCTTCCTTACATCTTCTCTGATGTTATAAACCATTATTTTTGACTTGTGAATGTTTTGCAACCTTTTAACTCAATGGCCTATTTTTGATTTAGATGCTTGAGAGACAGTGTTTTATACAGAAGCATGTGGTGTATGGACATGTTGAATCAGTCCAATCACGCCACAAGCCATGTTCAAGAATTGGAAAGGAAAATAATGGGTCGTAAGTACGTGCATTACACCAGGGAAGACGCAGATAGATTTTGTTTACGTAAAGAAAGCCTACACATGATAGTATAGTGTCACTTGGATACCACCAACTTTTTTAGAAATAGTTTGTAGGCAGGACTGATTGACATAAGGACCTTGAGGGCAGAGGTCATCTAGGGGTCAAATAAGGTTACTATTTCAAGAACTTGGCATAATACTAAGCCCCGAAGTTACACTGATGAGGCCTTTTAGCCCCGGAGTGTACTTCAATTCAAACCAAAATTGGTAACAATAATTTGTAGGCACGTGGCCGCGTTTAGGGAACGAATCTCATGTTTGAGTTTTTCATTTTTCATCAAAAATATGAACATTCCCACTTCTTTTTAAATCTAGGTGATTATAAACTCAACCATGAGAACAATAGGGCCCTGGTTAAGTGTGTTCATAGTCATGCGACAACCTAGCGATTCGCCAGCCTTTCGAAAATGCTTAGCAAGCCTGTGCAACCTGGGCTTTTTAGAAAGAAATATTGAGCGTTGTGTTGGTGCCTAGATTGAGTACTATTATAAAAGAACACATATTTCTGTGAATCCAGAGTGCCCTACAAGCCTAACCAAGCATTGAGACTGCCCTATGCCGCGTTTGAAAACAATATTTATTTGGCTTGCCTGGTGGTGAGGGGAAGGTGACCGCCTCGTCCTTTAGATTTAAGTGCCGCCTTGACACTGTGGAGCAACTAGTTTTGCTCAGTAGATTGGCGACTTTCTTGGCTTGCGTGGTAATGCTCTTAAGTGGTGCCAAATCATATTTAAGCAACAGGCCGCAATGTGTCAGGTAGGAAATTTCCCTCTACACTCTCAGTTATTCCAGATTTCTCTGTTCCACAAGGACGGTCCTTGGGCCACAGTGGTGCACTGTTTATACACCTACCCTGTTTCACAACATAATCCCCAAATACAAATTACGGTATCATGTATACGCGGATGATACACAATTGTAGTGTCTTTTAAACCCAACATGTATCCACCTGATCAAAGTATTGAGTGTATGAATATGCATTTGGAGATTCGATAGTGGATGAAAGAGAACTTTCTCAAGTTAAACGATGAGAAAACAGAAGTTATTCTGATTGGATCCAGACAACGCTGTCAAAAGTAAATGTTTCTCTATTACGATTGGCCGTTCTGACCTCACGCTGTACAACGGGTCGTAATTTCGGTGTTATTTTTGACTCATCTCTATCTCTAAATGATCATATTTCTAGATGTACGATCTGCGTTTCACATCAGAATAAATTGGTAGAAATAAGAAGATATTGAGTCTCGTGCCACTGTAACAGATTGTGCCCAGTCTTTAGAACCCCCGGGTCTTGATATGGGCAACTCACTTTGGTTTGGGACTCCACAAAATCAGATTGCTAGTATTCACGTATTCAAAATGCCGCTGCAAGCTTGGTCACTTAAACTAAGAGACGTCTCATACACTCCTGTTGAAGGGAGGTACATTGGTTGCGGTTGATTATGAATTATTACAAAACTGCACTGATTATTGCTTTTAAGTCACTGAATGGATATTGCGCCAGAATATATTAGGTGTTTCTCAAACCATACCAAATCCACTCGGACGCTCCGGTCCAAAACATGTCTTGCTTTGTGAACCTCGTTCTAAATCGTGGGGGCGATAGGGCTTTTTCTATTGCTTGGTACCAATCTCGGAATGATATGCCCTTGAAGTTAGAACTAGCCCATCTCTGACGCATTAAGGCTGTTTTGAAACGCATTGATTGAATTGAGAAGAGCCATTTGCATAACTGTTTTTTTCTCAGTTTATGTGCTTATCGTACATATGCACCTTCAGGTATTGTGTTTATTTTTTTTATGTGTACATGTGATGTAAACTGCTATTGTTCTGCGCCTTGAGCGCCATTTTTGGTGGATTTGGTGGATATAAATCCACATTATTATTTATATTAAGCGATGCAATAAACATCCACACGTGCACCTTTTGGTATGGGGGGTTTGTGTCTTTTGGGGTATATCTCAGCCATGTTTACACACTTTTTACAAGCAAGAGGTTAAATGGAAAGAGCAAGACCTCGGCAACAAAAATGTATGTTTTGAAACACTTCCCAAATGATGGGAACTCTATTGGCACTTTACTGATCAAAAGAAAGGCTTGAAATTTTTTGTGCCAACTGATACAGTTACCAGGATGAAAGGTTTAGCAACACAAAAACCCAAGGGATACACTTCATGCAACCATTATACTTTATTTGTTTTATTACAGGGTAAGTTCTAACCTGATGAGAACTGTTTATTGTGCTGGTGTTATGTTGGGCAGAAAGCAGGACTGGGATTACTGCTGGAAGGAAATATAAAGAGTCGGATTAGTACCCACAGAAAAGAGAATGCTACAGAGGGCGCTTGGCTGCACGTATAGGCCAACTTATTAAAAAGTAAGTTTTCTATTAGCCTTTATTTGGTTTCAGTGGGGGGGAGGGGGCTGTGAAAGTTATTTCAACAAACATTTTAAACATATTGTTATATTCCACCACGCTTCTTGGAGATTGTGGCCCGAAATCAATGCTCAAGGAGCATATTTCCATCGTCTCCTAGGGGCGTGTTCAGATTATGTGTGGCCGGGGGGGCCTTTTTTTTTTATTCCGTTAAGTTTATATGAAGTATTACAAAAGAACGACTTTCTGCTGGCTTGGATTGCTTGGCGTGTGTCTGTGGGCGCTCGTCTTGTTATCGAAAGGCGTGGGTTCGTAATCCCACCCAGGAGACAAAAATTAGGTTATGATTTATTGTATTTTAGAGTGGAGATTGGAATCACAAAAAACATCAGTTGTGGATTGAAGTAGAAAAACATTGAATAGCTGCCTTATGAGATAATAAGACGGTCATGGTCCTGGATGCATGATGTCGGGCAGAATCTCCGACGTGCATTCACCACAGTTCAAACAGAACAAGAACATATTCACCACAACCAACCGAAACAAGGCACACATTTGAATATATTCACCAAACAAACAAACTGAAACAAGACAAATGATATATTCACACAAACCAAACTGGAATACAAGCACAAATTGATTTATTCACCACCAACCCAAACTGAAACAAGCACAAATATGATATATTCACCACATCAAACTGAACCAAGAACATATTTGATATAGGCACCACAACCAAACTGAATGAAGAACATATTTGATATATAACCACAACCAAACGGAATGAAGACATATTGATAATTCACCACAACCAAACTGAATGAAGAAAATATTTGAAAAGTACCAAACCGACTGAAGTGAAGAAACATAATATATTTACTTGATATATTCACTCACAACCAGAATGGAAGGAAGAAACATATGATACTTGATATATCTGATGCAATCGGAATAGACCTATGTCAAACATGATTTCATGGGCGACTACGTGTCTGTGTGTGTGCAAACATTTAGTAACATTTTTAGTGACACTTTTTCAACTTACGCATTTAGGGCAATGGAAGGGTCAATTCAACTTGGTATGCTTATAATGAGACAAGAGGTCGTATCTGGGGTAACAGATGGGGTCAAAGTCCAATTCAGGGACACTACGGACATTATAGCTGTAGTAACACCTTTTAGTCAACTCTGTAGCTTTTTCAGGCAGTGAGGGGGATCAACGTTCTATTTGGTATTACGGATACTTTTGAGACAAGGGTTTAGGGGGGAAATGTCAAAGCAGGTGACAGCTATTTTTGTATAATTTTGCCAATCTTGTTATGGGTTACGGCAGTGTGACCTTGCGTTCGATATTATGTTGTTTTCGTTTGAACTTTGCCAAATATTTGATTATTGATGTATAAAGTATACTTTCTAGAAAGAAAATGGGACGATGAACCGATGATGGCATCAGATGTAATGTAAAAAACGGTCCGTATTTGAGAAAAATACTAAAAAAAACACAATTTGCCCCAAAATTGTCAGACAGGCATAACAAAAAACCAATAGAATGTTCATGATTCTTATGGTATTTTGTTAGAAAACAAGACAATTTGTCTAGGGATCTTGTTTTTTCTTAAAAATAGAGCTACTTTTCGAAATATAAGGAAAAGTCACAAAAAGGGTGTATGTACTTTTAGTTTCCAATTTGAGTATATATTGGAGAAATCTTAGTTAGAAATCGACAAAAATGAAAAAATTTAGAAAACCGTCCCTAGAGAAGATACCGATGGCTATGTAGGAAAGTTGAAACCCGACCTTTACTCCGTATTTTTGAGTTTCTGTCTTGAAAATTTGCCAAATTTTTTTTATTCTTGCGAAAATTGAACATGAGAAAATCGTGTTAGTAAAAAAAAGTGATGTTGCACGCCATTTCAAGCTGTCTCCAAAATAACTTTATCTTGAACTTCAAAATTGAGTATGTTTTTTTTTGCAGTGATGAAAATACATCTTTATGTACTATTGAATCAAACATATTTGTTGGTAAACTCTAGAACACAGTTGTTTTAAAATGGTGCATACAAATCAGAAATTTGTGTAAATAACCACAAAGCACCAGGGTTGACACTGCCTTAACCAGTGACAATTAATGCCTTAATTTTTCAGATTCTTTGGAGAACTATATGGCGAGATCCCCTGAATGGATTGTTCTGATTTTTACAGGGATCTACCTGTCCTACTTGACATCAGTGTCAAATTAGGTCATCTAATGCTTAAAAATAGAGAAATGTGCCTGTGGGTCAATAGCTGTGGTGACTTATGGCATATCCCTTATTTATGAGTATCTCTGACAAACACTGTCAAGATTTTATTTAAACCGGATACTGGTGTTCTTTAATTTGATTGAATCCGCAGGTACCTGTATCTATCGATGATAAAGAACAAATCAGTCTGCAAGACACTAGAGGGGTAATTAAAAGCCCCACAGTAGCTGCGTCATGCAGCGGGGGCCAGTGCTGCGTGAATGTTCATTGATAAACTGGATGTTATTGTAAAGAGGTAAGTGTGATATAGCCTCCTGGCTAGTGATACAGTAGGCTCCAGTGAAGAGGGTATTGAGTTTCCTCCCCACAATGTAACAGTTTGGGGAAATTTCACCTCAATAAGTCAGTGATCCCACAAAAATCCGGGAATACGCTCCCTCGACAAGTGAACCCATGTAACGCCCCATACTGATGAACAATAATCCCGATAGACCCCTTAGGCAACAAACAAGTTAGTGGAGGAAGTTGTGATGTAAACTGGTTAGATACCAAAGATGGAGCTGCTTGGACTTCATCATCAGCTCATGAGCTCAGATTCGAAAATATGAGTAGAGAGCAAAGGTACCCGTTTCATAATCCGAAAGCTAGTTAATTTTTTTCCACCACAAAAATGTTATATGCTGTCCTATGAGGTGTGCAGACGGTCATTTGCTCAGGTGGATGGCTTCCGGCTTCATTAATCCCATTGGAAAACTCAGTATTGAAGGGCCAGTAACATTCAAAATGGGTATTAATTTGCATAATATGTACCATTTGCATAATCCACTCCAACTCTTTATGGGAATATCCCATCTCAAACTGCATGGAGTACTAGGCCATAGTGGTTGATGTTATGCATTTTTAATCTAATTCCATATGAATGAGATCAGTATTTGTACTCCCAAAGGTCGTTAGGTGGTCTGCTTTATACCCAATGTCATATAATGATGGAAATACTGTGCAGAAAAACTTCTCTCTCCTTTGTCATTACAGGTATGGGAAATCCTCGTTTGACTTAGCAGACTTGATTGGTTCAGTTACAGTAGTATATCATCTCAATTTGAATTTGATCAGGTATGTGTTGAGAATTTGACCCATAAAGGCCAATATCAGTATTTGCTAAATAGAAAATAAAAAAAATCATCAAAAAATTTTTGCATGCTTGTAAAAGGTACAGGTACACTAACATACCAGCAAATGATTAGAAATCAGAAGCAACCTAATAAGGACAAAACAAACAATTTTAGTAATACTGTCCATACGGACACTTACTAACACATGCTATTGAATGGCGATTCATATCTTTGAACACTGCAATTTTCATTTCTGGCAGTTCTTCATTGAAAAAAAAGTAACTTACCGTATTGTTCCTAATAAACGCCCCGGGGGGTGCATTTTTCAAAAGGGGAGGGCGGTGGTTATTACAGTCAAAAATGGAAGTCAATAATCACCTACAAACGCTCTTCCGATCTCCAATAATACAAACGAACGACCAGGGGGCGCTGTTTTCGCCACCTCCGGTCAAAGTTCCATACATATTAAACTATTACAACTGTGAACAACAGCGATTATGATAAAGATTACGGACAGTCCCGGCCATTAAATCATGTCTTTAGGTAAGCTGAACTCATTTTGAATGTTTTATACAAAAATCGTAGGGGGGCATTAATTAGAGCAGGGGCGTTTATTAGGACCAACAAGGTTTATGACAATTATACAGACGTATCCTTCACTGTTAAGTTCTTCTGCAATTCCCAAATATAATTTATTTTGACTGTGTTGAGCAAATCCCAAAGTGATTAGTGTTTGTTAACCACTAGATCATGGCATGTGACCACAACACAAGTTTCTAATTTTTATATTGAATAACGGATGAGGACATAGTGGGTCTTGAACATCATGGACCACCGACCCACATAAAAGTGCCTAATCGGTTCGTGGTTTGTGTGTGTATGCTGTAATCTGTTTGATTCATTCTGGTGAGTTGCTAAATTGAAAAGACTTGGCCGCCATCGTCTAAATTTACTTATGTATTTTATTGTTTTGTTGTTTGGCCCTTGCTGTATTTCATTCACAAATTCTGGCTTTATTTAGCCTGAGAGGATCAGTCTGTACTACATGTTAAATGTATCTAGGAAGAGGCTGTCAGATGTCTTTTAACATTTCAATCTTTTATTTGCTCAGGTAAAATCTTTACTAAAAAGAACTCGGAGGAAGCCAAATCGGGTCAGCGGGCTATCCGTCAGGCCTTGGAAACACATGCAGATGAACATCGATTGGATTAAAGATAATGAAGAGAAGGTTACAGAAATGGGTTAAGAATAAAGTCAGCAGTAATAATGTACAATTGTGAAGTGATTCCAATCAAGAAGATGAAGTGTGTTGTGCACGCGCACATATGTGTGTGTGCACGCGCTTGTATGTGGCATGCCCTATGTAAGTGGGCGAATAGTTCCTTTTGTGCCCCTTCAAAGTTCTACAGTAACAAATTCTATTTTATTTTGGCCTAAGATTAAGAGTATTTGTTAGTGTTAGGCAATAAAGGAGAAGAATAATTTGTTTACGGTAGAATTGTGAAAGAGGGGTACATATGGAACTCTTTCCGAATGGTCTAAGTACATGGGTACATAAGTGTACTTGAACATGTTGTGTGTGGTTCATGGGTATGCACATGTGTGTATGTATAAAGGCGTGCTTGTGACACATGTGGTTGATTGATTTCACTTGCAAGAGTTCCCATATGGCCCACCCTTTGTTGGAAGTTCTTCACATAACAAGTTCTTTTTATTTTTGGTTAGGGTTTTTTTTTTTTTTTTTTTTTTTTTTAAAAATGTTGTAAAGGGGTACATATGGTGCAAGTGGATCAGAGCAGAAACAATGTAGTAACTTTTAGATTTAAAAAATAGCTTCTCCTTGAAAATCGGTGCATTTTTTTTTTAGAATAGAGAGCAAGATTATGAGAAAGAGTTGAAATAATATTCACCAATAACCCCCCCCCCCCCAATAATTTTTAATAACCCAATCCATGCCACTTTCTGTTCTGCATATAGATAAACTGTTGATGCTATAGGTAGATTTGAATTACAGGAAAGGTGTAACTTAACAATCATTGCACATTTAGTGTTAAGATAGAGTGTTACCAATTAATAATTTTAATGTGTTTTGAAATAAATCAAGTGGATAATGCAATTTGTAGAGACACATTTTCTCTTAGGAGTGGACATTTGGTCTTTGTTTCTGATCCATCTGGTGAATCTGGACATTTTGGTTTATAAATGGATGGCTTATGGTGTGTCATGTGTGATGTATGTGCCAGTATGGTATTTCTCAGAGGGTGTTTTGAATCAACCCATAATGCATGCAATGTGCATAACTGTACGTATTTAAAACACAAGTTGGTACATAGGGATAAAAAGTTTCAAGAAGTTTTAAGAATCATGAGACTATCATGATTCAGTCAAAAAAATCCTAAGTAATAGCACCTTGTGGCTTAAAATAGTGTCAAAATCAGGGATTTATGTGTTAAGAATAGTTTTTTATGAGGTCACATGACATTAGTGAGGTGAAAATTTCCAAAATAGGTGCATGGTGGGATGACTCAAATCACCTCTGGGTATTTCTAATACCCATAGAATTGATTTGATGTTTTACAATGTAACGGTATGTTGCACGCGCATCTAGTATTAGCCTAATTTTAGCCGTGACCAAAGGGAGCACAACAGTGCTAATGTTTAAAAATTAACTAAAGTTAAGTCAAAGTTACTTAACAGCTTTTATTGCCACTAGGTTATTTTGGAAATAACGCACATTTCTCAAAAAAATCAAGTTACATCAATATTGATATCTGTAAATGAATTAATTATGTACAAAATGAAGGTAATCTTTTCCATTGCAAAATGGAGAGTTGTCTTTCACATTACAAAATGGAGGAATTCTCTTTGGACAAAAATGGAGACGAATCCCTTACTAAAATGTTGTAAAAGAATCATTTCCATTCAAAATAGAGGAAGAAACACCTTTCTCATCACAACATGGAGAAGAAAACGGTTCCCATTAAAAGGGGGGGGAGTCTTCCAATTACAAATGGAGAAGAATGTGTCCTGTGAAAGAATTTAAATAATCTAAAGGCTGACTCAGAGATTCCGAAATATAATTTGTTCGTGTATTACTATATCATTAAGAGGGGCTTTGTCAGATCCTATGGTGGTAGATTGTGGAGTCCCACAGGGCTCTGTTTCTGGACCCGTTGACTTCATCTTGTTCAGTGCCCCTCTACAGGTAGCATCAAAATGAAAAAGGAAGCTTTCCATTCAAATGAGGGTTATCCCATAAAAGGCCTACAAACCTTTCCTGTAATTGAAAAAAACTGGTTTCCCATGTCAAAATTGAAATATTAGAATCTTTCACAAACAAATGGACAGGGACTATAGTTTTGAGAAGGATCTCTCTTTTCAGAAAAAAATTTCACTATAATTTAAAGTGAAACCAGATAATACTAGTACACTTAATACTTTTTAAACATTCACCATTATATGTTAAAGAATTAATTTTTCCGGTTTAATAGCACTTCATTGAATGCACTGAGGTCTTCCACTAAAAGGTTCTGTATTAAGTTTATTGCGTGTTTGTATGATTAAAGAAGTTGTAAATGTTTTGAAAGTAAACAGTAAGTTCCATGATTTGGATACTTGGATGGTAAAGCCTTTGTAATGCTTTTAAAGTTTTTTCTGAAATTGTCAACTCCAATCCTTAAACCACGCATCAATGGGCAGTGGCCTATTAATAGCTTTTATTTAAAAAGCTCATTTGGCCATAAAATAGCTTCCCTCCCGCTCCTGCCTGATGCACCCGAACCCCTCCACAATGAATGGCACCAAAGGTGACATGAGGTCACCAAGGTCACATGTAGTCCACAAAGATCACCTCACCCCGTCCCCTCCCCAATGCACCTTAACCCGCCCTTCCCCGATGCAACCCACCCTGAACTCTCACACCGACGCAAACCCAACCCCATCCCTATGCACTCCACCACCTCCCAACACCACACCCTAACCCTTCAACCTTCCCCCAAAACCCCACCCTTTTTACCTCTAAACACCCACCCTTCACTTCCCCATCCCCACCCTTCCCCCTCCCTCAACCCCACTCTTTCCCCAACACCTCACCCTTCCTCCTCCTAACCCCATCCTTCCCCATTCCCATGGGTCACTGAGGTTCATGGGGGTCACTGTTTCATGGGTCAATCGCGGTTAATGGGGTCAATCAGAGGTCATATGGGGTCACCAAGTTCACATGGGGTCACCACCAAGGTCAAATGGAGGCACTAATGTCCCATGAGGCCAACCTGGTCACATGAGGTCAATCCACATTTTTCTACCTGATGCACCTTCCCCGCTCCTGCCTGATGCCACTACCCCCTCCCCAATGAATGTCACAAAAGTTACATGAGGTTACCACCAAGGTTACATAATGTCACAAAAGATCACCAACCCCCTCCCCGATGCAACCCTCCCAACTATCTCCCACACCCCCTCCCCAACCTATCTGCTACCATGTCCCTCCCCAATGCACCTTACCCCTTCCCGATTCACCCCACCCGCCCTACCCCTCACCGACGCACGCCACACACCCCCGACGCACTCCACCACCTCCCCACACCATAACTTCACCCCAAACACACCCTGTTCCCCCTAACACCCCACCCTTCACTTACCTCCCACCTTCCACAACACCCCACCTCCTCCTCTTCCCATGAATGGTCACTGAGTCCACATGGGATCACCGAGGTCCCATGGGTCACCAAGGTCACTGGGGTCACCAAGGTCAACTGGGTCACCAAGGTCAGCTGGGGTCACCAAGGTCAACTGGGTCACCAAGGTCACATGGGGTCACCAAGGTCACACGGGGTCACCAAGGTCACAATGGATCACCAAGGTCACATGGGGTCACCAAGGTACCAGGGGTCACCAAGGTCAATGGGGTCACCAAAGTAACATGGGGTCACCAAGGTCACATGGGGTCACCAAGGTCACATTGGCGTCACCAAGGTCACTTGGGTGACGAAGGTCACAGGGGGTCACCAGGGCACATGGGGTCAACAAGGTACATGGGGTCACCAAAGTCACATGAGGTCACCAAGGTCACATGAGGGTCAATTAACCCACCCATCCCCTACCCTGATGCACCACCGCTCCTGCCTGATGAACCCGACCCCTCCCCAAATGAATCGGCACCAAAGGTAACATGAGGTCACACAGATCCCTACCCCTCCCGATTACCCTCCTCAACTATCTACCACGCCCTTCCCCAAAGCAAACTTAACCCTTCCCCCTCTCCGATGCACCCCAACCCTGACCCCTAACCTACCACTCCCGACGCCACTCCACCTCCCAACACCCCGACTTCCCAAACACCCCACCCATTTCTCCCCCCAACACCCCAGCCTTCCTCCTCCCTAAACCCTCGCCTTCCTCCCATATGATTCCACACACAAGAGGTAGGGCATTGGCGTTTTCAGTAGTAAAGGAATTTGCATATCCGAGTATTTGTTTAGCGATACAGCAATTATGCATTATTTAATTAGCTCATTTGATTCCTAAGCCGCAGTATCACAAATTTTGAAATGTCAAAGATGCCGCACCATAATGGGTTTGCCTGCGTGAAATTTGCAGATCGAATGAAACTGTTCAAAAATAGTGATTACGAGATTTTTTGCATATTAATTAGCTCATTTGCATATGTAAATTTGCCCGAAATACGCCCGTCTACTCAGCTGGAAAACTCTTTAATCCGCTCCTTCCAAGTTACATCAGATACGCCTTGACCAGCTTTGAGGGAAAGGTTAACATTTTGACTGACATGAGGTCAAAGTCACATGAGGTCACCAAGGTCGCAAGAGCTCACCAACAGGTCATCCACCCGGCCCCTCCTTTGTACCAAGTTACATCACGTAGCCCTTACGGAACCCGGCATGCAACCACTACTATAGTACTAGCTGATAAGACATTTCCCGATGAGGGTGTACTCAATTTTAAACAACATTGGGTTTTGCATATTCAAATGCTTCTCCATCTACTAAACACTTCTGAATTGGAATACAAAATCATTAATTGAATGTATAGTAAGAAGAAACTCTTCAGTAGCAATGTTTTCGTGTTTATTATTTATTAAAAATCCCCAGATAAAGATGTAGCTTGCTCATTTTACGACTATAAATTATAGGCCAATCGGGCGTACCCAATGCCACAAAAGCAAAAATGGGACTACGGAACATAACTGACCATAAACAACTGAAGTAATTCCTATATACAGTGTAGCAAAATACGTGCGGCGGCAGGTGCGCCGTGGCGGGAAAAAGGGGGAATTTGGGAAGCTCCTTCCCGGGAAATATTGCATCCTCGCGGAAATGAGGGGGGATAAGAAAAATTAAATGAGATAGAGATAAGAAAATAAAAATAAAGGATAATAACATTGAAGTACGAGTCGTTTTTTCTCCAAAATGTAAGGTCGAAAATAATATAAATAAATGAATTCCCGAAAGGTCGAGTGGGGATCCAAATTTCACATGCCACTGATGATAAAAAACGGTCTGCATTCCAAGCCAGTCTAAAGCTTTCAACTATACTGACTTTCAATTGACTTTTTTTCAGCTCATTGAACACAGGTAATCACGTCACCCACCTGTAATTTCTGATCACAAATTTGCCATACCGGTGAAATATTTCTAAACTTAGTTCTAAAACATTTGTTTTGGTGGTCAAATATCACCTCATGGGCCATGTCGTCGGCCATTTTGTATCAGCTTTTTTCAAGCTAAATGACGTATTTTAGCAATAAAAAACACCACGATGATTTATATCAATTTCAAATCTATGTTAGTCATTTCTAAATGATTTTTTAAAAATAAATCTGACTTAATTACCGTTGTTTATTTTGTTTTACTGCAATTGAACAATATGAATGGAACTATTTAACTTTGTTGTTTGTTTGGATCCATTTAATTACATGGGGGCGAGTAAATGTCACGTTGCATGGTCCGCCCCCGGCCATATGAACTGAATGTAATTTGTATGTTAAATAATCTTTGAAAGAGATGTACACAACTACACAGAAAATTGAATAATTGATTTCTGCGCTGGTGTTTTTTTAATTCACGGAATTGAAGGGTATCATAAGGGGTTCTGACTGTGTCTGAGAGAGAACTGTATGGTAACCCGTACAGTCACAAAATTTTAGACTGCGAAACAATATGTGGCGGGCCAAGTTCGTTGACCTGGGACTGTGAGGCTGGACTGGGGGGAAGCAATATCGTCGAATATCACCTTGACACTTGAGTTTTAGTCCAAGAGCATTAAGATCATATGGCTAAAACCTGGACATGCTCAATAACAAGCCTGAATGTTTCATATAGGTCCAGGAATAGGAGTAGAATAACATACTAAAAGTCCCCCCTAAAATCACCTTGAGCTCTCTCCAAAATTCAAAATTGCGGTCAAAATGGCCGCCATTTCAATTTTATCGTATCTTGAACAAGACAAAGTTGGAAATACAAAATAAGTGTCCAAACATATGTTTTAAGCCACAAGGAGCAATGAAGTCATGATTTTGGGAGTAAACATTCAAGTACCAAAATCAAGATGGCGGTCAAAATGGCGCCATTTTCCATTTTATCATATCTTTGCAACCAGAAGTTGGAAATACAAAATAAAGTGTCCAAACACATGTTTTAAGGCACAACGAATGCAATGACCAGTCAGATTTGAGAGGTCAAAACTTACAAGTACACAAAAATCAGATGGCGTCCAAAATTGCCGCCATTTTCTATTTATCATAACTCATATGCAAGTGAAATACAATTAGTGTCTAAAGTTTGTTTTAAGGCATAAAGAATCTATAAAAGCATTTTATAGAGTGCCAAAAACTAATAGCTAACCAAAAAGACCACCAGTTTGTTATCTTTTATCCTAACGTTTACAACCAATCCATACTAGAAATACAAATAAAGAGTCCAAATACTGATTAAGTACAGGGAATCTTAAAAAAATATATTTAGAAAGGCCAGAACTCCTAATTGTTCAGCCTATTTATCTGGTGGCAGCCGGACCAGGAAATCCCTCAGCTTCAGCCAGCTTGTCCCAGTTGCAACTTTGGCAGCCATTGCACCTTGGCAGTGACAAATAACGTATTTGAATGATAATATGAATGAATGTGCAAAACATTTAAAACTATATGCTCATTTTAATAGAGATTTCGGAAATATGAACACATGCCCGTCATGTTAACACCGTAATAAATGAGAAAAACTGCCGGAATAATGGGTTTTTCTAGGCCAATTCCAAAAATCGCCTATCTGTATCATATGTATCATTGGTCAATGATATTGGGAAAGAAAATGAGGTGACATGTTATTTTTCAAGAGACTGAGCAGCTTATTGGCCAAGAAAGCGGTTATTAAGATTTAGTAATTTTTAATAATTTCACATGGATTTGTCTTCCCATTGACGTGGTCACAAAAATACAGCGTAGATAGGCATGCCTCCACCATCTTAAAAGTAATGTCCATCTGGGCTAATGTCACCTCCTGATGTATTACCTTGGCAACATATGGCCCGAAATAAAGGAATAGGACTTCAGGCTGTGCCTCTTCTCCTTTTTATCCTTTGTGCTCCCATATCTTTAATGTGCAGCCCTCTTTAGCATCTTGATAGACAAAGACTCACATTAGAGAACTTTTAAAGTGCCATTAGGCTTTTTAACAGTACCAAGAATGCCACTCACGTGCGTAGGGGTGTGTCAAACAGTTAAACCAGCGATCATTCGTGGGACCCCCATGATTACCCGGAAGTAGTATAAAATTTTGTATCAGATGAAAACCCGTATTTTTATAATTCGCCATCTAACATTCAAACCGCAAGTTTGTTCTTCCCCATAGACTTGATGGTCAGGGTGTACAAGTGCCAGCTATCATAATGATAAGTAGAGAACATGATAGAAAAACGGAACAAGCACCTTTAACTCCTCATTCTCCGTACAAGCCGGAGAAAGCAGATAAGGCACGTAATAGTACAACACTCTAGCTATAGCAGAGTCAGACGAGCTGTAGTGATTGTAATGTTCGGCACTAACTTGTCATGTTGGTATAAATTTGGGCAGACTATATTATATAATTACAGTATGGACAGATTGTCCCACCAATCCTTAACAAACTTCAATATTCATGAAATCAGCTTCCATCGGAGGAAACTATAGAATCATTAGTTTCTACATATTGTGACGGCCTGGGATACTTAGTCTTCAGTCGTCATATATCGAACTGCTGCGTTATGATACAGTCTGGCATCGAGGTCTCAACCTCAGATATACTCAAAGCTTCCCTGACGTCAGCTTGTCAAGTCATAATGCTGTTCATCCAGGACAGATCTTTCGTCCTGGACATCAAATGGGTAATGCAGTAGGAAAGCGCAAAATTCGGAAATGGTGTCCCACAAGGTTCTGTACTGGCATCCGTGTTCAACATTTACATCTCAGAAATGCCAAAGAGAGAATGTTCACAGTATTCCTACGCAGATGATACGGTACTTGGAATGGCTGCTGATTCTTCTGAGGCCTTAGAAATGGTGTTGCAGAAAGAACTAAATCACTGTAAGCCAGTTCATCCCCGATGACACTGGAAACTCAGCAAATTCCAAAGACCGTCAGCTCCGTTTTTCACCCTTGCCAAATCAATGCACCCAAGAGATTTAACATCACTCTAGATGGAGAGGAACTGTCACACCCAACAACAAATTACCTTGCTGTCATAATGGACAGCAGGCTTACTTTCATCAACCCACACAAAGGCGTCGTGCCAACGACGTAGTCTCATCCGTGCCATCTCCTCACAAGGCGGCTCAGGAACTGGAAGGGGTGCATCTTTCGACACTTTACAGGCATACATCAACTGTTGGTTTGGCATACTCATGCGGAATACACTGCACCAATATAGATCACACACACAAGATTGATGTCGTTTTGAATGATGCAATGAGACTTGTTAGTGCCTTTTGGGACGCCTGTGAATATCGTGCAATTCTGTCGGCATAGCTCCTCTAAACTTAGGAGGAACTTTCCAGATGATCAAGCTCACCAAGAAGTGTGATGAACTGGTAGCCTAATACCCCACCGCACTGTGCTACCCAATAATGACACTGCGCGCAGTATCCCTAATCATCATCGGGATCAATGACATATGGTATGAGCAATAGGTCATCCTCTACCTTGAACTAAAGCAGTTGGGCGAGCCCAATCTTGCAAGCACAAAGACTGCGAGTTGATATGTAAGCATGGGTCAAGCTCAAACAGAATCAGAAAACTGGCATTGGCCGTACAAAGCACTTTCTTCAAATTGATGTGGCGAGCCACAAACCATTATCCACATCAAAGATGACTGTGAGGTCTAAAAAGGTCTCCAGGTGGAATTAAAGCCTTATAAACGGGTCATGAAAATACAGTATTGGCTGTTAAAGAGGACCTTCCACTGAGATTTTGGGACTTAAAGAAAGAAAGAGCTAATTACAACATATTTAAAACAATCAGAAGGCAGAAGGTTAAATGTAAATGGAGTGATATAGGATCCTAAGGGACTTACTGGATAGCTTTATTAAAAGAGAAACATGCATGACTTCCTAAACTTATGTGGGAAGCATTCCTAAATCATTTGAGAATACCGACAGATAGCATACAAAACGGGCCAATCATCACACTTTCAACACCTTATCTCACGGTTAGAATGGATGGGGTAGCCTCTGCCCCTCAAACTAAAAAAGGGTATGGCGAAGTGCAAAATACAAACAACATCTCATTCACGCCAGACACTCATGCTGAAACCTGATGATTGTAGCAGTTGTAAGAAAACACTTGGATTCTTGTGATAAATGACCACACCTCAATGTACAGTAAATTGCTGTGGTCAAACTTGCAATCACGCACCGAAATTATTAGATGTCAATGATAATGAGATTGTGCCAATATAAATGGACATAGGGTTGAAGATGCTGCACCAGAGACGGTGAAAATATTGTAACCGGAAACTCTTCTATTTTGCATCATTTGATACTATAATAAGAGAAACGTTTTAAGCCATCTTGGTTGGGGTGATGAGTTTTGACACCTTAAATAATGCTTCTATTATAGATTCTCTGTGCCTTCAAACATTGATAGACACTTAAATTTGTGCTTCTAACTTGCCGAATCTATCAAGTTGTGATACAATCAGAAATGGCGGCCATTTTGGTCGCCATCATAGTTTAGGAATTGTGAGTTTTTAAGTCTTAAAAATAATGGACGTTTATTAGATTCTCGTGCTTAAACATATATATAGACACATTGTGGGTAGTTCCAAACTTGTCTGGTTGCGAAAAGTTATGATAAAAATAGAACATGGCGGCCATTTTGGACGCATCTTGGATTTTGGAGAGAGCTCAGGGGGATTTTTGGGACTTTTATTATGTTATGTACTCATTTCCGGACATATCCTGAAAAATTCAGCTGTTATCAGCTATTTCCTGTATAATATGCTCTTGGCCTATTTGTGGAAATGGTGCAAGGCCAACATTCCCAGCGGTCTGTCGACGTGGGTTGATATCTTTATTTTTGGTCGTTCCTTTATTCAGGAAACGGTAAAAGTAAAAACTTGTAAATGATATGGTTTAGTAAACCATAACCATAGCTGATATTTGGAATTGCCCGAACAACACTATTGAAAGTGCAAGAAAAGTCCGAAAGCGAATGAAGCACAAAGGCTTCAAACTACGACACCTGCTATATATTTGTGCAAATTGATTCAAATTTAGTGTGGTGTAAATGTAAGCTGTTTGATAGGTAGGCTAATCGGCACTTGCTATTGCTCCGCTTAACACAAGTCCTATAAAGTTTTAATCTCGCACCAATAACAATAAAATGTACTTATTAGATTAAGTACCGATTGGAAATAATGTGTCTCTCAATAAAAATTTGTTGGGATTTCTTTCAACAAATGTTCAAAAAGTTGGCTCTAAGTTAGGCTGTGTGGTATCATAGCCAACACGGGACCCGAGGCTGCGTGTCAACGGTACATGATCCTCAAGGGAAATCATGGGAAATCCCAATGTGAGTGTAAACATGATATAGACTCCCTGGTGTAAACAATGATGATGTTTCTGAATATTAATTAGCAATAACTCTATGGCCGAAGTTTTATCGTGGGAATCGTTACATGGATCAAAACTTCGGGCTTCTAATCATGAAATTATGTAATAAAAGTGACTATATATCTATACCAGAGAAGATGTAAATAATATAACAAAACACAAGCATTTTGGCTCGGACAGAGGCATACTTTTATTAGGAAACACAGTAGGTGAAGTTGCATGGTGCAGGCAGAGAATCTGAACCAAGCCGGGGTTGTGGTATATCTTTAAGACGATCATGTACAGGCACATTCAAACAAACAACATCCACTGGGCGCAAGGGGACACAATAGCCCGCAAATCAAACCACGTCCCACGTAACTCAGGTAATGATATCGGATAACAAACACCGCCCTCTCGAATCTTCACAATGACGAAGTACGGAACACACATGCCGCATTTTATTCACTGAAAATCAGGTCCCGCCACAAAAACACCTGCCCAAAAATGACATGTACACACCAAAATTTCAAATCCATTCCCGGAGTTTCGTCCAAAAGATCACAGCTTGCAGAACTGAATTTTAGAGCAATCAAGCAAGCCTAAAAACTAGTAGGGGTGTTTAAACCGGGCAAAAGCGGCAAAGTTCTGCCACGCGATGGCAAAGGCTCTATTAATGACATTAATAGGCCAAAAAAAAAAAACCCCCCCCCAGTGTACCTGGAATCATTTAAAATTCCCTGCTCAAAATATTAATGCATACATCTCTCACGGATTAAATATCTTGATGTTCCTTAAAAGCGAAAAATAGTATCAGCCAAAAAAATCATTGCCTAATCCTGTAAGACATATATTTAGATGCAAGGGATAGTAGACAAAGTAAAGGGGGACTCATCTATGAACTAACAGTTGCTTGTAATTTGATGTCCAGAAGTGCCAGACAGTGACACTTTGGATCTTAGCCTTGAGTATTGTAGGTGGTAATGTTTTTGCTCGCCAAATATACACTTATGGTGTATGTATTGGTTCCAGTGATTATTCAAATATCTTCTTAAACTTTAGATAGGAGGACTCTTTTCAGCATTTATTTTAATCATATTGTTTAATGTCATCATTGAATATAAGAAAGCAGGAAAGACTTCATAGTACCCCCCTCGGAATAATTACATGATAACAAAATTTATTTTAATTTTGTCTGTCTGATCAAAAAACGGAATAAATAGCTAAAATAATAACATTTTAGTTGCATGTAAATATATGAGAGGGGGGGACATATGGAAAGTCGTGCCGAAAGGATGTCAAATTACACCAAAATTTGTAAATTTTGGCATAAAATTATGCAAATGAGGTATTCAATATGGCTGCCGTTGTCGGGTGTTTTAGGTTATGTGGTGCACTCTCCAGTTAAAACTGCATGATCTAAAAGCACAGATTGCCTACCATGTTCAGTACACCATTCAATTTGTCCTAACACTACAAATTTGTACTTCTAGTGCATCATTAGAATTATTTGTAGAAAGGTAAATTTCAGAGCTAAGAAGATGTTAAGATGCATACACATCAAATGAAATGTGAAGGAAATAAGTGTCCAGAAAAACAAAGGTCCATGGTCAATTTGTCCACAAATTCTCACAATACAATCAAATACGATATATTTTTAGGATATCACCCTGCTCAACTTCGTAAAAAAATTGAGTGAATTCAGATTCCCAGTGATTGAAAATATAAATACATTGAAAAACAAGATTTTTACTTTATATTGAAATAAGTTTTAATAAGGGCCACTTCTACCTTCAAATATGTTATATAATTAGGCCTTAGTTCCTCATTTGTTTGTAGACCTAGATCTTTCTTCCTGAAAATCGGTATTGTGTGATTGTTTCTGTATGTTAAATGTATGCTATAGCAACAGGAGTAGTGACTTTTATAGTGAAGTAAGCACCTGAGCTGTTGACCCCATACAAAAGTCTCTTTTATTTTTAGAACAATTTTAAGCAGTGGCCGACACAATTTTTGACAACTGATAAGTAGGGACATGCAAAAGCTTATCATCGCTGCAAAAATCGAAAAAATCCATGCGGGAATCTTGCCCATATAGGCCTACAAAGTCATGACTTTTGTAGTATAGTGCCCTCTATGGCCCCATTCTCCATAGAAAGCGTGGAAAACTAGGAATTTTTAAAAAAAATCATGTTTGCCCGCAATGAAATTTTGTAAAAATTACACAGAATGTAGTTAGTGGGATAAATATCCAAATTAGTATCAAAAGTGTGTCGTGGTGCTAATGTTTTGTTTATTCTGGTTTTGTCATTATAAATGAGACTTTCAAACACTTTGTAAGATGTATGTACAAAAAGTTGAGTATGTATGAAATGAGAGGAGTGGGGTTTTAGGGTTTTATAGCAATTTCAGGAAATATTTTTGCAAAGTGTAATTACACGTTTATGTAACCAATCATGATTTTATTTATGTAGAAGCAGGTGTATTATATATAAAACCAAAATTGTAGTGTTGTTTTAGAATTAGAAATTAGCGATATGTTAATTTTGTTATACAGTTTGCATGAAATAGTAAGTAATAAGATGATTAAACAGATTTTATGCTCTTTTAGAACAAACCAAATATGCAATGCGGTTATGATACCTCTGTACATATATAAATATATAAATGTCATATTTTAGAATGTTTTGCTGAAAAGATAGCTGAACTTACGCATCATTTATTCAAGATGAAAATTATATCAGTGCAAATGCAACACATGGAATAAAAGGAATTTGATAGGGCAAGTTAGGACAGTTTGTTTCTTTTGGAACACATAACTGTGAAAATCCACGCTGTTTGACCCGTGCAAATTGACTCTTTTATTTTTAGAACAATTGAAGCAGTGGCGACACAATTTTGACAACTGATATTAAGTAGGGACATGCAAGAGTGAAACCTCTGCAAAAAAATCAGAAATATCATTGCCAGAAATCTTGCCATATTGGCATACAAAGTCATGCTTCTATGCTATAGCGCCCTCTCTATGCCTATTTTCCATAGAAAGAGTGTAAAACTAGATTTAAACAAAAATATATTTGCCCACAATGAAATGAAATGAAAATTTGACAAAGGATGTAGTTAGTAGAACAAATAATCCATATCAGTGGTCAAAATTGTGTCGCCATTGAATATCTTGTTTATTTGTGTGTCATAAAAATGAGACTTTCAAACAGTGTGCATCAATCTTTCAACAGTTTCCAATTTTGGCCAATGTTGAGTAGCTTTTTAATCCCCTGATTGGTTATTCGTAATGTGTGATATGATTATCCTAGTGACTAAAGTTTTCCGAATACAGTTTGTTCAGAATAAAGTTTTACAAATATTAAATTCTGTGTTGTTTCCATTTTCAAAAAGCAGCGTTAAAATTTGGCCATTCCAGAAATTTCTAATTTCAATATCATAAAAACCATCTTGCTAGAAATGCTGTCATCAAATGTAAATGGCCAAGATGGCAATTTGTGTCTGTTTCTGTAAAACTGGAAAACTTTGGTCTCTAAATTAGCCAATCTGAGGCATGGTGAAAAAAGCTGTAAAGGTGCACACATATATAGTAGGTGTATTTTAATTGGTTACTGAGAGGGTTACATGATGCTAAAAAAAAAAAAAAAAAAAAATTATTTTTAGAACAATTTTAAGCAGTGGCGACACAATTTTGACAACTGATATAAGTAGGGACATGCAAGAGCTATCACCTCTGCAAAAATCAGAAATATCCATTGCAGAAATCTTGCCATATTGGCATACAAAGGTCATGATTTCTATGTTATAGCGCCCTCTATATGCCTATTTTCCATAGAAAGATGTGTAAAACTAGATTTTAAACAAAAATCATATTTGCCCGCAATGAAATTAAATAAAATTTACACAGGATGTAGTTAGTAGAACAAATAATCCATATCAGTTGTCAAAATTGTGTCGCCATTGATATATCTTGTTTTATTTTGCTTTTGTCATAAAAATGAGACTTTCCACACAGTTGTTTTCTTGCATCAATCTTTCACATTTCATTTTCCAATGTGAGAGCTTGTTAATCCCCTGATTGGATTATTTCGAATTGTGTTGATATGATTATCTAGTGACTAAGTTTTCCGCATACAGTTTAAAGTTTCAGAATAAAGTTTTACAAATATTAAATTCTGTGTTTGTTTCCATTTTATAAAAAGAGCGTTAAAATTGGCCATTCCAGGAAAAGTTCTTAATTCATATCATTAAACCATTCTAGAAATGCATTGTCATCAAATGTAAATGGCCAATAGGGCAAGTTTGTGTCTTTGTCGTAAAATACTGGAAAACTTTGGTCTCTAAATTAGCCAATCTGAGGCATGGTGAAAAAAGCTTTTAAAGCGTTGCCACATATAGTTTGATTATCGTAAGTGAAGTGAGTCACTGCTGATTTTATGTTGCGCAGCCCGAATCGCGCTGCGCTATCTTGGACCCATGCATGATACGCCCGGAATAAAGGCGGGCTCGAAAAACCGAGACGCTAGTGGGGAATTGCAAAGACGCAGAATGAACTCCACCTTCATACTTCAGGGGAGACAAAGTATAGTAGGTGTTATTTTAATGGTACATGAGAGGGTTACTGATGCTATTCGCAATGAGCCAATCAAAGAACCTGTAAGAAAGATGGTAGACCTCCATCAAAATGCCAAAAAATATAATTCTGTAAGAATCTGAGAATAGATGCTAGCCCAACTTGCTAACTAACCAAGCTAGGATTGAAGTTGTGAATATTTAATTCTCCAAAAATTATGACGACTCATATTTATATTGCCAACATTTTACGCTGCAACAAAATTGTATAAACATTGATTTTTGATATGTATCGTGATTAACTTTGATCACTTCAAAGGGTCTGTGTGTGTGGTGTATATTTTGGTGTTGGTCAGTCCTTGCAAGGCAGTGGTTTGTGGCATTTGGGGCTTCTTAGTTAACCAACCTAGATACCCATTAATACAATAGTATTCAAATATTGAATGCCTAAGAATGTGATAGTATACAAATATAGACTGCTCATGAGGGATATGTTGAGAAATATTGCCCCGAGATGATCTTGAGACCAAGGGCATACTATTTTCCCGAGACCGAAGGTTGAGGGAAAATAGTAGGCCCGTGGTCTCAAGATCATCAAGGGGCAATATTTCTCACCATATCCCGAATAAAGAGCAGTCTATATTTGTTTTATACACCTCATGCATATATTTCAGAATTCTGCAACTTTTCCACATTCGCAAGCATGCTATTGCTAGAGACCCGTTTGTTGCTTTCAAAATCAAATACTGCTCAAATACTATAATTGCAAACTTTACCAGTTACAAGCTGAAATCAGGGTTTGCAGCTCAATTCATCAGTCTGAGCAGACGATTCCGACGGCGGCCGCAGCGCAAACTTTTGGAGTCGAGTCGGCCATGATTTTGTGTTGGATGAGTTTCACGTCTCTTCAACATACTGTATTTTGTCGAAATATTGTGTATAGGTGTACGTAATAAAATTACTTATTCTGTGTAGGAGCGTATGGTAACTTTTGCCATGGGATAGTAGGTTTCCGGGGGGTACTATATCCCACGAGGATAGTCGGTTTTTGTTTATTTCTTCAAAACAGGAAATGGTAGGAATAACCCATATCATGTGACTCCATTTTAACCAATCAGATGGCAGAAATATATGCAAGAGGTGTATAATATACAAATACTGACTGCTCATGAGGGAAATGGTGCAAAATACTCACCCAAGGTGACTTGAGACAGTGGGCCTCTACTATTTTGATCTTCGGTCTCGAGGGGGAAAATAGTAAGCCTACGGTCTCCAGTCACAGGGGGAGGTATTTTTCACCATTTCACAAATATAGAGCTGTCAATATTTGTTTATATAACATATATAAAAATATTTTCTATCATTTGATATTCTTTGATGATATAGAAAAACTTGCCAAGGAACATGCGTGTTGAGATTAGCTGCCACAGTCAAGGCTCAATGCATGTCCATGAGAATTGCAGCCCGGCTCTCTCCCACAAATTACTTGAACTGCTCTAGACATTTGATTTGCTTTCTACAACGTCACAGGTGCAGGAGGTGCTCCCCTATCAGTAGGCAATACTTGGCCCCATAGACGGTGCCAAACATTCCATCGTTGTATATTCTTCTCTTATTATTTTCAAGCTTAGTAATTAGTGATTATTTGAGTACAGCATCACCAAACCCCTATGTATACCTTTTTGTTTAAAACTTGCGAGTGTCCAGTGTTAAATGATGGATAAAATTACTCAAATAATTCCATTGAGCTCAATATTCATTTGCATGGGAGTACCTTCACAGGTACTCGGCTATGGTGTGACTATACCTTTTAAACCTCGAAGTATAAAGTAAATTGATTGATGCGCTGCACGATTTAGACACGGCGCATGATGCACAAACAAAACAAATCTCTTACGCTGATATACAATTACTGGTCATATAAGTTGACAAATACCAGGCATTCCTTGTGAGACTGGTGTGTGAGTTTATTGATTACTTTGTACTTCTAGGTTTACAGAGTATAGTAGTTTAGGTAGTGGGTGTACACGTGTGTGCCTAGATGGATGGATACCCCACTTTTGTGGCCAGCGATGTTGTATCCAAGTAGGTGGGAACTTTATGCATACCAGGAAAGCAATAGTTACACCTGGACAATATTCTACCAATACCAGTCCAAACCCAGGTGAATCTCTCGTAAATTGGATATTTGGGTTAATTTACTGACAAGATGGCGTAAGACTGATCGCACTCTACAGGCTGCAAACCAACAAACAAATCCAAGCAAAAAAAAATGGTAACATGAGAAATGGGTAAACATGTGCCTAGTACTTCGGAAGTGTGAATAGGGAAAAGCTGTATATCCTTCTTTACTGTAATTCATGAATAAGCCTAACTGATATTTTAACTGAAATCAGTTTCATTCTCAGAAGCATTTGCATTATGAAAGATTTGTTTTAGATAATGTAGTGTAGTGTATCCTGTATTCTGATAAAAATCAGTACTGTTTATAGAATGTGCAACCTAACCATTTCTTTCCTGTGTTCCCAGGGTACTACTTAAGCTAACTGAGTTGTTGTGATGGGCATTTGCATAGACGACATCCTGACACCACTTACAAATTCAGCACCTTAAAGAATAAGCCAAATGCTCCATTGCATGTCAGTGATGGTCAACTTAAAAAAACACAGTTGTGACAGTTAGTATCGTGAAAGAGGTCAACCTGGCCTTTAATTCTGGTATGCGTACCTACCTAAATAAAAAAGGCAACTCGACCCAATGAGAGTGCCTAGATCAACTGAAATCAATAGTAAACGGAATAAAGCTCATACACACTACTGCGTATCGATTGATCATGGGTTGGGTTTTGAAACAATCCTAAGTAGCTTATACATTATCAAAAATTTGAGTAGGTACGCATACCGGAATTAGAGGCCAGGTAAACTTATTCCGAGTTAGTATCTCAGGAAAGAGGCAGAGTGGTGAAACATTTGAAAACTAATTGTAAGGAGTTAAAATTTGTGACGTGTCAGTTCAAAAGATACTTCTTGTCGGCTGTTACGAACAGTTTCCTTGCAGCTGACCACAAATACCACAAGGACAGAATAAGGGGTGTTGCCATTTAGACACCCTGGTCACTAGAATTCAGCAGTCTGAACATGTTGTTTGGACTGCTCAATTCATCAGGGTTCCCCAGTGACCCTGGGTCTCTAAATGGCAACACCCTGGAACAAGTGGTGATCATTATAATAATGCTAGTTGTTTGCTGTACATATAGCTGTTATTTGCAGAATTTTAAACAAGCTTATAAATAATGAGATGCAATACCATACTTTTTCAAACCGCAAACTAAATTGGCATTGGTGAAGTGAACAAGATTTAAGACTGGGAACATTTCTTTTGAATTAGGTCCAAGCTAATCCCCTTCTATAGCTCATAGGGTTGGTACATTTTGTGACCGCACTTTGACTGATCCGACTCGAAATTCAGCAGCCTTTATGAAATAAAGTGCATTTAATATGTACTTTATTCCGTAAAGGCTGCTAAATTTACCAACCCTAGACCATATGACAAGCGGCTAGGGGCCGACCAGGTAACCCTATACTTACCGTGTAACTTGCAGTACAACCAATTCTGAAGTTTCCATTGCAATCTCTGAGTCTAAAATAGTATATTAAAATTTTGCATCAGAAGTGGGAATCGAACCCACAACCTTCAGATTACAAGACGAGCGCCTATATACACACGTCACGCAATCCGAGCCGGCAGGATATCGTTTTTTGTAATACTTAATGAATACATTAACAGAATAAAGTGCACACATACCATAATCTTATTGATTAATGAGGTTACCTGGTCGGCCCCTAGCCGCTTCTGACCATATGCGATGTCATCAGAATTTAGATCCCAGGCTTTTCAAACTGGGCCAAATGAGGAATGCACAATTCCATAACGTGCACCTATAATCAAACCTTGAAAACAGGCGTCACACTATATGTTCTATAGGATTATGATTAAATTTTTGGCTGGTTAAGGAATCTTTGCCTTAGCGGACAAGAGGTATCTTTGATGTTGCACACATTTTGACAAGTATTGGATGTATGCCATAACAAATGTCGCACAACAATGTCGAAAGAACCAAGAAGTAAATGTATCCTGTAGTTAGTTGAAATGGCAGGGGGTTAGAGTAGGTTGTAGATAGCTAGGAAGACACTGCATATTGTGTGTAATTGCCTCTGGGCAATTCTACCTCACAAGCTTAGCCTGTATTCTTAGGGAGTTACCATAACCTGACCCATTTGACACACTCATGAATTTGGAAACCCTTCACGAATAAAGCACATGTTTATTCCGTTAAGGTTTCCTAATTCATGTGTGTCAGGAAAAAGTGTCAGATGGGTCAGGTTACAGAAACTCCCATATTTTTACAGTAGCACATGTATATATGTAAGGGGATGGGTTCACTTCCAATTGGTTTAGTATACCTAATGCATTGTGGAATTGACTGTAGTGTGGTGTTGTGTGTAAAATATCACATATGGACTGCAATTGATTCTTGATTGTTGGCCTATTAATGTAATTAATAGAGCCTTTGCCATCGCGTGGAAGAATTTGCCGCTTTTGCACGCCCTACTAGTTTTTTATGGCTTGCTTGATTGCTCTGAAAATTCCAGTTCTGCAAGCTGTGATCTTATGGATGAAACTCATGGAAATGGATTTTGAAATTTTGGTGTGTAAATGTCATTTTGGAAGGTGTTTTGTTGCGGGTATCTGATTTTCAGTGAATAAAATTCGCATGTGTGTCCGGTACTTCGTTATTATGAAGATTCGAGAGGGCAGTGTTTGTTATCGATATCAGTACCTGAGTTACGTGGGAGCGTGGTTGGATTTGCGGGCTATTGTGTCCTTGCACCCGAGTGATGTTGTTGTGTTATGAATGTGCCTGTATGATGCGTCTGTAAAGATCTACCTACAACCCCGGCGCCGCCTTGGTTCAGATTCTCTGCCTGCACCATGCAACTTACTCACTGTGTTCCTAATAAAAGTCTGCCTCTGTCAAGCCAAAATGCTTGTGTTGTGTATATTATTTACATCTTCTCTAGTATATATATATATAGTCACTTTTATGACATAATTTTATGATTAGAAGCCCTCAAAGTTTTGATCCATGTAAAGATTCCCACGATAAAACGTTATGCATAGAGTATAGTGCTAATTAAATATTCATGATTTCCCTTGAGGATCACGTGACCGTTGACACGCAGCCTCGTGTCTCGTGTTGGCTATGATACACACACAGCCTAACTTAGTGCCAAGCATTTTGAACAGTTGTTGAAAAAGAAATCCCAACATAATTTTTATTGAGAGACAAATTATTTCCATCGGTATTTAATCTAAATAAGTACATATTCATTGTTATTTGTGCGAGATTAAAACTTTATATGACTTGTGTTAAACGAGCAATAGCAAGTGCGATTAGCCTACCTATCAAAAAGCTGACATTTTACACCACACTAAATTTTGAATCAATGTGAACAAATAAAAGCAGGTTTACGTCAGTTTGAAGCCTTTGTGCTTCATTCTCTTTCGGACTTTTTTTGCACTTACAGGATATTGTTGTTCGGGGCAATTCCAAATATCAGCTAATGGTTTATGGTTTACTGACCCAAACAGTCACTATATTAATCAGAAAAAAGTAATTATAGACCATATTCCTTATCAGTTTTACTTTACCGTTTTCAAGAATAAAGGAACGACAAAAATTAAAGATTATCAATCTTACCCAACGTCGACAGACAAGATGGGGAAGGAATGTTTCTCTTTGCACCATTTCCACAAAGCTGAAAGCTCAAGGCGATGTTCGATCGATATTTGCTTCACCAGTCCAGCCTCCGGCCTCCCAGGTCAACGATATTGGCCCGCCCAACATATTATTTCGCCAGTCTAAATTTTTGTGGAACTGCTACAGTACAGTTACCTTACAGTTCTCTCTCAGACAGTCAGAATCCCTTATAATACCATTCAATTATTCTGTATTTTCTGTCGTATTTGTTGTTGTAATCTCTTTCAAAGATTATTTAACATACAAATTTACATCAGTTTCATTGATGGCCGGGAGCGGACCACGCAACGTGACATTACCTCGCCCCTCGTAAGGTGCCATTGGGGGAGGGGCAGTGAGATAGTTGGGGAGGATGCATCGGGGAGGGGTTAGGGTATAAGGTGATGCTTGTGACCTCATGTAACCTTTGGGTGCAAGTTGTGGGGAGGGGTGGGGTGCATCAGGTAGGGGATGGGTGGATGAATTGACCTCATGTGACCTTGGGTGACCTCATGTGACCTTTTGGACCCCATTGACCTTGGTGACCCATTTGACCTTGGTGAACTCATGTTACATCACGTGACCTTGGCGACCCCATGTGGACCTTGGTGACCCCCGGTGACCTGGTGACCCCATGTGACCTTGGTGACCCCATGTGACCTCGGTGAACCCATGTGACCCCTCGGTGATCCCATTGACCCCCATCGGTGATCCCATGTGACCTCATTGACCCATGTCATGGGGAAGATGGAGGAAGGGTGGTGTGTGGGGAACGGGTGGTGAATGGTGGGTGTTTATGAGGGAACAGGTGGGGTTTTTTGGGTTAGTTCCTGTTGTTGGGAGGTTGTGGAGTGCGTCGGGAGGTGTTGGGTGCGTGGGTGAGGGGGTCTGGTGGTGCATCGGGGAAGTGTAGGTGCTTTGGGGAGGGGGCGTGGTCGATAGTTGGGATGGTGCCATCGGGGAGGGTGTTGTGTCTTTGTGATCTCAGTGCCTGGTAACCTCATGTCACCTTTGGTGCCATTCATTGGGGGAGGGTCCCCCCCCGGTTGCATCAGCAGGAGCGGGGAAGGTGCATCAGGTAGAAATGATGGATTGACCTCCTGTGTACCATGGTTGTCCTCGTGACCTTGGTGACCCCCATGTGACCTTGGGGCCCCATGTTCCTTGGTGACCTCTGTGACCCCAATTAACTCGGTGAACCCATTGTCCTCATTTGAACCCCATGTCAGGTGAAGGCTGTTGTGTTAGGGAGGAGGAAAGGTGATGTGTTGGGGAAGTGTGGATGTTGGGGAGGGTGAAAGGTGTGTATTGGGTAGTGAAGGGTGGGGTGTTTAGAGGGAACAGGGTGGGGCTTTAGGGGAAGGTTATGTGTTGGTATTTGGTGTGAGTCGTCGGGAGGGTTGGGTGACGTCGGTTAGAGTTCAGGTGTGGTTTGCATCAGGGGAGGGCGGCAGGGTAAGGTCATTGGGAGGGGACTGGGTGAGTATTCTTTGTGACTTCATGGACCTTGTGACCTTATGTCACCGTTGGTTCCATTCCTGTGGGGAGGGGTCGGGTGCATCGCGGCAGGAGCGGAGAGGGAATCTATTTTTTATTACAAACATTAGCTTTAAAAAATAAAGCTATTAATAGGCCTCTGCATCATTGATGCTCTGGTTATTTTTGTAGCAACTATTTTTGCCATACATATTAGTGAAAAATTTATAATGCGAAATCACCCTTCTTTAAGGAGGCCAGTGGAAGTTAATGTTATGTTCCTGTACATTTTTGACAATCATATACATGAGGCAACTATTCATTTTTCCATCATTCCTAAAATTTTTGCAGACCAGCCATTTCACCAACCTTTAGTGACTCTAATACCCACATAGTGTCAAAACACTACCCTACATTTAGAAATGATTTTTGCTCTCTTGTTTTGGTTTAAATCTAAACCAATGCACAATTCACACAGATGTGAACACAAGAAGAAACCTTGATATTTTCTCTAAAATACACAAATGAAACTTTTTAGGGGTTTCAGCATCTCAACGCCGGGCAGAAATCATGTACGCGGGTGGGTTCCGTAAAACATAACATCGACTTTCATTGGTATTAATAAAATGTAACATCCCTCATCTAAAATCAGAAGAAAATTTAGGGATACAACAACACATCACATGTCCATAGTAAGACCGGATCATAAAGTGTACTTGGTGAAGGGGTACAGCTTGTATTACATGAAGATGTACATGTAGTGTGTCCATAGTTTTTAATTGGCATCTGTATAGCTTTGTTGTATCAGATCCGTTAACATGACAGTATACCATGCATTGCTCATTCCATAATGCATTGCAATATCAAATATTCGTATCTAAACACATGTCAGTACTACAATTATAAAGTGTTCAAAAGTTTAAGAAGCACAAGACACTTCATGATCCTCAAAAAAATATACCTTAAGTACTGATTTGCTTTGTGGGCTAAAATTTAGTGTTAGGGTTTTTATGTGTGAATGGATCTTTGTGTGATCTAATGAACCTTAAGTGAGGGGATTGGCTTCGATACAACACCCCTCATGTATAACATGCATTGCAGTGAATACGAAACCTTATAACCTCCTGCCATTCCAAATTGTGATCCCATTTGTGCAAATTTACCCTATTCCCTCTTCCGCAGATGTTTTATGCATAGATTGTAATAATCTTTTTGTAGTATGTATTTTGTCCTCAGCACATTATGTATTCTCTAAAATGTATATTAACATGTGGGCTGAAAGCATTTATGTATTGTTGGTAGAACAAAACTGAGGCATTATACTTGTACCTATTTGTTTGAAATATTTTTTTGAGACGAATAAGGATGCTTTAGATTATTAATGGGGTTCTAAGGGGTCCATTGTAATATTGAGCCAAGAAAAAATTGTCACTATGTTAACTGTATTTTACTTTTTAATTGTTAGAAAGTTGAACAATCATACATCAGAACGGAATGACCAAAGTGAATTGTACCACGCGAGCATACTATTTCTTGTTTTTTCAAGGCAGCGTATATATTTACGAAAATTCCAAAATAAATTTTTACGCTAAGATGTGAATTCCCCCCTCTCCTTTTAATCTTGATAATCATAATGTAAATAATAATTTGACATTCTCAAGCAAAATTGCAGTACTTTCAATAAATTAGTGTTTCTAAACTTTTGTTTGGAATTTTTTTGCACAATAATGAAATATTTGCCCCAGTTAAACCACCATAGTCTTTTAAAATTGGCACAAATGTAATGTTCTGCAACTAATGGAGGAAATTTTTAATATGCTTAACCTTCAAAGTTATATCTAGAACATTATTTTTAAATAAACGTGGCCATGGCAACCAGCAAACAATTTGAAAATATTTCCACTTGACGTTGCAAAGATCTACCCATAACCTAGAGCGTGGGTTTGGTATGTCATTAAACAGTTGCATAGGATTTTTGTGCTCAAATTGATTTTCTTACCGTTTTTTCATTCAATGAAGTAGCCAGACTCTCAGAAAATGAAGGTGCGAGTAATTTGACTTAAAGAATATTTCTCCACTGCTCCATGAATAATTGCCCTATGCTCCTAGAGCATATTTGAACTTGAACTTATTAAATTAATTGTAGTGCGCCCGATCATAGTCACACCAATAGGAATAATCCGGGTTTGTTTTTGCCATGACAACACAAGAATTTCTCAAAACCCAACACACGCATATGGAATTTTCCGTATAAAGAAACAAATGCACAAGTTTCAAGAAGCAGGTGTTTTATACTTACCATATTTATACAAATAAGCAATGTATACATATTTTACAATGGAAACAAAACCATTTTGGTCAATAAATATCAAAATATTCATGAATATTTTTTACCAGACTCCCCTTCTCCCTTCTTCTGCTCGGACAAGGAGATTATTAACTTCACAGCAGCCGGCAACGTCCCGCGGTGCATGGATTACACCAAAATCAGCTCATGCACTGCTGCCATTTGAAAACCAGATTTTACTTCGGATTTCCCAGAAAAATCGAAGACTGTGTAAGAATTTTTTTTGTCTAAAATGGTTCCTTTATACCACCGGGTGAAATTTTTGTGCAAAAAACTTCTACCGGTTCACATATTTTTGTTCAAAACCTTATTATTAAACCCGAATATCCAAATTTCCACAGACGTCTACTTAAGTCTGTTGAAGAAACTCTATTTGAACAATGACCGTCATAACAATAGCTCAGCAGGACGTTGTTGGCTGCTGTGATTACCCTTCCACAATTTATTTACAATTCCAAGGTTCACACAAAATAAATTAAGCTAAAAACGACGACCCCATCTGGCGCAGTAGTATATGTCCACTGCTTTCACGCATGAAAACAATGGATGCGTGTGTGTGTTTGTGTACGCCGGTCGTAAGTCTTTCCCATGGGGTAGTCGTGTCACAGACTGCGAAAGATTTAAATTATCCTAAATTGGTACTGCGTGAGATATTAACGTTATCAGTCCGTCATAGAGAATGTGTGTAAATAAACAAATCTCAAATATCTCCAGAAAACGAAGGGGTTTCTAAGGATGTTTTTTGAATCAGAGGGTCCGTATGTTTTTTCTTAATGTGTCATATTAGTCTGAATTGAAAATTGAACGGTTTTTGTCGGGTCCTTCGGTGCTCACAGACAGGGAAAATTGAACACGCAATCGCTAACAAGGACAGGCATATCAATTTTTCCCACAATGCCGTTCAATATTTTTTCCAGTCTGAGAATTTTCAAACACTTGGTTTCACTTACACTCCAATTTTTTTTTTCAATAAATATTATTATAACATGATTAACAACTTACACAGAACCGCCTTAGTGTGTGTGTATCTTATAAAAAATTCCTATTCATTAACAAGCATATACAATACAGTTTTCCATAGTTTAATGTGTATATCGCAAGTATGCATATCTCAAAGAAATACGGTACAAAATAAGTGATATTTCTGAACTAATAATATCCCATTTGTTTTCCTGACATGGAAATATAGACTTGATCAACAAAAATATTGTTCAATTTACTTGGCAATACAAAAGCTACAATTCTCAAGAATATTCAACATGATCTTTGAATGATTAAAATACATTATGTCCACAGATGGCTGATCCCGGAGTTGAAAAAAACTTCAAATTACCGTGGGGCTGAAAGGCTGAACTTGTCCAAAAGCTCAAAATGGGCGATTTTGCAACGATTTTGCGAATTACCGGTAGGCCCGCGCGCCCCCTCCGCCCCCCGCCTGGATCCGCGCTTCTGTCCTGTACATGATTACAGGAAGTGAAATTTAGGAACATACATGTACACAATACATAGCAACCCCATACACATCACGGCATGCAAATAGTTGAATTTTGAAGACTTTGGTTTCTTGTATTAAGAAACACTGGCACATTTGAAAAATAGTGCGCCCTCAAGATTTTTCAAAATCGATATTTTTGCATGGTTGTAAAGCTTTTATATACAAAAGCCCTCACCCGAAATGATTAAGACCAAATCAGCTTCCTATTATTTTGTGAAAATGTGCCAGTGCCGCTTTAAGACAATAGTCAATTGATTCCCAAGAAGCGAACCCTCAATGTGTCTTATTTTGGCACAGTTGCATTTGTTTATAATGAACTTAAAAGAGTATGACCCGATTTAAGTATATAAAATTTTCATCTTGATAGAATTGCCTTCACCCCAAATCCCATCTGTAAAGTTTTGAGCCGATATTTCAATCGTTTTTGATGCGAGATCTAATAATATGATTTTCTAAGCCCTATAAACTGTGTAAAATTAAATTGGTCGACCAAAATGAGGCACATTTTCGCTCATAACTTCCAAACCAAACATCCTTTAGCCCTAAGATTTCACAGGGTAAATGACAAAAATAGTAGCTCTCTTCAGATACCAAAATTTCGACCACTTCGGGTAAATTTTCGGGTTCTGGAGATGAGGCCCTCTAAATGCCCTTAGTAGTGCAAGCTGCACAAACGAACATCTTTACATCGTTAGATCATATTGAAAAGCGCACCACTGCTTAATATAATAAACCTTAGTTGGGTCACTTGTATAGCGCTATACCAAATCACACAAAGCTCGTCCCTGTGCCAAATTCTCAAATTATATTTCATTCTCATTTTGCTCATAATAATTTCGTAGACACTTAGTACAATTTGTGTTGCAATACATCAAAGTCCATATTAGCGAAAATGTCAGTGGTTTAGTTCTGACATCGTCTTAGTATTCTTGACAGTCTCAATATGCACAAAGCAAACCACACTTCTTCAAAACATTTCCCATCCATGACATCGTTCTATTATACCTTTTTGCTAGTTTCGATATTCCGTTTCTCATTCACTTCACACGAGCTAACAGAACCTCGTGTCACAGCGCATTGTTCTTCCCCTGATTGTACATGCACAACCCTGTGCAGTAATTGGTTGGAATAGATCACACGACAAGCATCATGCATGGTGTGATGTCGTAATTAGCACGTCGTGCCTTGCTTTGTTGGTGGTTTGGGGATTCTTTAGCGTGTGTATCGCAATGGAGTAGCGGTACCCGGCGGTAAACCTAGACTCCTTCATAAATATTGTTGAGTGTCCGGTAAAAGTTTATTCGTGAGCTGTAAATGATCCGTCTTGAAAATAACATGCACCTTGCTGCAAAACTATACAACACCTGACGACATAGCAAAAGTCGCCCAATATTGTGGGGGCCAATAAACCTTATCGCCATTACAAATTTGTGATGCATTGTGGGTAATATCACGCCGATCGTGGGTGTCACGAAATCTTGAAAACACGACAAGATTGCTGTAGTTCTCCAACGAGATGAACACTGCTGTTACCAAAAAAAGATGCCTTGTTATTGAATTTTGTGTGCTGTTTGGTCTTCATACCTGTGTGACATTTGCATATACTGGCAAAAAATAATTTGTTTCAATTAGAATTATCAATGTGGTAAAAGACAGGAAAAACCAAAGGAATTCGTGTAGCGGCTCATCGTGTTTTCGTATTTTAGGACTCCCGACTTCACCCGCGAATCTGACATGCATATATGTGCAGCCAACTGGATGTTGTAATGCCAGCTTAATAAGACTTTTATAGGGCTTATAAAAGTGAGGGTCCCAATCTTAATTATCACAGGTAGGAGGTAAAAGTCTACTTCTCACCCAGCTCTTTGCCAAATTGATCAGGTATCAAAACACAATCAGAATCAACCAAAATTTTGGAATTAACCTTTTCTGGAGGATATCTAGTAAACCTATGAAACAACTATGTGAGGGTAATGCTGTAGGATCACAAAATGCACAGGTTTTAAGACAATTTTCTTTTATTCTCTTTAGCGTAAAAGTCAAGCCAAATACTTACATTGAAATAACTCTGAAAACATTTGAGTCAATCGTTTGGTTTAGACAAGTCTGCACCTTCAAATGAAATTTTAAACCTCTTGGCACCATATTTTCACTGAATAAATGCACACTTCTTGGACCAATATACACTGTAAATAATAATATGTCAATTGAGGTGTTCTTTAGTTTAATATACATTTGGATATGAAAAACAAACAACAAATAAATTGTAATCCTTTCTTTACTCGGATTTGAAATCTTAAACTCTTATGTCACTTTTTGGGGGGCACCTGTACCCTAGCAGGTGTTTGTCAATGGATGAAATGTTCAGGCTAATTTACATACCCTGAAGAATGTGGGTGGTGGACTGACTAGTAAAAGTATTAATTTGGTCCAAAGTTGTGTTCATTTGACGGTGTCGTTATAGTTTTTGCATTCTTAATAACTATGTTGGTATCCTAACACCACTTAAATTTAGTATTCAAGAACAAAGATAGTTTACAAATTGTTGTTATTAAAAGTATGCCCTAAAGTGTAGCTTTATAGAATTAAAAGCATTGTCATCATTCATTTGACGAGAATTTTAAAAATATGCCACTATGCGATTATACTACTAATGAACAAGTTGTTCCTAAATCACCATGCATAGCCACTAGCCTGTTCAAAATCCCACAATGACAGCGACTAAAGTCCCGTTGATGCAATGAGGGTATTACCTTCTTACGCCAAGCCCTACTGCACAACGTTATACAGACGCATGACGGAATCAATTTAAATACCTCATTGCATCACTGGACTTCTATAGAAACGTTCTACCACAAATCAGTGGTGTTGCCAGATGGAGACTCTTTGAGGGGAAGAAAAGGGTAAGTATTGTAAGACAAATTTAGTGTGTTGAAATCATGCACTTTCCGCTTTTGGGGGAATCTTGCAACCTGTGACCGGCCAGGATTGTTGCCTGTGATCAGGGACATTTGTTGACCCTATTAATTGGCCTCTAAGAACCACCAGCATGATACACAGCTTTGGTCAAAGGTTGCCAAAGTGGTGCAATAACCCACTTTACCCACCCAATTTGGTACTTCATGTGCTGGGGGTAGCAGCAATTTTCTTGACCAGTGTGGTGAGGTAAAAATTGGGGCAAGGCGGAAGTTGTACTCGCGCTCAAAAAGTGTGGACAAAATGGATTTGTTATAAATTTCCAATTTATCTCTTTTTTTGTGAATTTTGACCAATTTTAGACTAAATTGGGACAAATTATGAAAAAGGCATTTTCACACATATTTGGTCCGTTATTGGATTTATTGGACGGAAATTACTGAGTTGAAACAACTCGAGCTTGTTTCCCCCTCTGGCCGGACGACTTGGGAATTTTCCCCCTCTAGATTGACTGCCTAAGTACACCCATGCTGGTGATTGCACATATTGTAATTAGAGAATTCAAGGTATTATGATTTGGGGAACAAGATACTCTATACGACGCATTTTGAAACCCAGGCAATGCCATTATTTTAAGTGGAAGAATGAGGCCGGAGGGTGGAGGCCGAGTTCTTCCACGCAAAAATAATGGTATCGCCAGTTTTTCAATTCATCGTAAAGAGAGTACCAGTCTCCCAAATCCTACCTTTATTCTCATTCTTAAACAGCTTTATAATTTATTGGGTAATCTTTAACCTAATTTTGAGATCCTAGCTTATGGCTTAAATACAAAAGAAAGGACTGAAATCACCCACAGAAAACAATCGAATGCTGTCTCCACATACATGCACATATTTGTAATGGTCCTTGGGTAGTGCACCCCAGTTACCTGTCTCACGAGTGGTCAAAGGTCATCTAGAGGTAATTAGAGGTCTCGATCAATGATCTTTGGGTAGTGTCCCACATGTTGGTGACCTCATGTGATCTTGGTGACCTCATGTGACCTTTGTGGTCCAAAAAAAAAGCCAAAATTAGAAAATTGCTTGGTGTATCCACATGTCAATTGATTTCATGACACTTGGATACAATAGGCCTTGGACCTTGAGCATGTTGGGGACCTCATGTGACCTTTGTCCCCATTCGCAAACCACGACGGCAGATGACACATGCATTTCATGAATGCTGTAATTCATGTATTTACGATTATTTTCCGTACGAAATACGAAAAGTATACTCCAGTTAGCAGCTCTGCTTCAAGTTGGAGGCTGACTAAGAGATTTCAAAATATTTTTTATGTGTATTCAAAAATAATCAACTAGAACTAAAGATAGTCACCTAAAATGCTTAATTCCAGTTTAAAAGCAAATCAGATTTTTCATTTTCATGCAGTAAACATTTATGTGTAGTATAACAGTGCCAGAAGAATACTGCGTAAAACAAAAATTCCGGATCCAGAATTTTAGAACAAAGTTGTGATTTTCTATATGAAGGACAATGATTTGAGCTTAGCTATTTCACACAGTGATTGGTATATGGACAAGCATCATGCACATGCAAAAACATGGTTTGTTAGAAAATTAAGGGCGCCCTCATCTGCAAATATCTGAGTTAACCTTGGTATAAAATCAACATTTAAAGCTGACATAAAGCATTCTAACATTTACAATAAGGGGGAAGTACAAACATGATACTGAAAAACACTGCATTTTTACGCAATATGTTCACTGCCAATATGGCTTGATATTTTCACTGAACATTTTTACCATTTTCAATAGCTGTTGTTAACAAAAAAAACATGTAAACGGCATTAATCTTCACAATCTTTCTATGCTGGAAAAATTGGGAAAAGGAAATCATTGTGTTGTACACAATTTAACATTTTGTGTCAGCCAATTACGTTACGTTCATTCAATAGACACAAAACATACTTTCTGGGGGTAATAGTGCAGGAAAATATGGCCTTAATTTCAACAGAAAACTGGTGACATATACTGGGAAATCAACACGGAATAACAAGAGGGAGGAACATGTAAAACAAGTGGTTCTCGAACCAAAAAAAAAAAAAAAAAAAAATAAATAAATTTTTATTTTAGGCATTGATCTAGGCTACAAATCATGTTTTGGTAGCCCAAAACCAATAAACAAAACACATTTAGTCCATCAAAAGAGCTAAAATACCAGAAATGGCAGCCATTTTGGAAAATTGCCGCCATTTTTGTTACACGAAAAATCTGCGATGCCCCTATAGCCAAAAATCCTTCTTAGAACATGCCCAAAGTGTGTGCCAATTTTCATGCTTTTATCACCAAGTGCACAATTCATGCACATATCTACTCTACTATTCTGGGGGTAATAGTGCAGGAAAATATGGCCTTAATTTCAACAGAAAACTGGTGACATATACTGGGAAATCAACACGGAATAACAAGAGGGAGGAACATGTAAAACAAGTGGTTCTCGAACCACAAGTGTCGCCTGCTTCGCAATCAACCCTTTCGTTCTCTCCTATTTTACAACTTGACCTCACTATGACTTTTGACCTTTGCAAGTGACCCTGACTTTATTATCATATGAAGGATCCAATGTTGCATGTATGGCCCAATTGCACTGTAGCAATTGCACTTTTACTTCTCAAATGAGGCCAATTTGATGTTTTCAGCCCATTTTTATCCCCCTGGCTTGAAAAGCAGAGGGGGATATTGTGAGGGTGCACATGTCCGTATGTATGTATGTGTGTATGTATGTGTGTGTTCCAGTTTGGTTAAGTTTTCATTTTTCGCGTCTCCTTTGAAAAGTTTAAGTCCGATTTCAACCAGATTTGGGGTGAAGGTGCAATAGGGTTAACTTATCTGTGGAATGTCAACGGTCATGAACCAAGCGTCATCAAAGGTCAACACTGAGGTCATATTCCAATTTGGTTAGGCTTTCATTTTTCAGAAACTACTACATTTCTAGATATTATTCTATGAGAATATTTATTGAATTTTGATGCCCTGCAACTGACAGCTGTGCCAACTAACCAACTTGTGTATACTGCCATCTTGCCAGGGGGATTGCGTAAGTTTACTTGCTGTATTTTATAACTTGACCTCAAATGGTCTTTGACCTTGGTATGTAACCCTTGACTACATTATCATAAAGTTCCCAAGGGGCATGCATGACCTAAGTTCTGTAGCAAATGGACTTTTACTTCTCGAATGAGAAACTTTCTTCAAAACTAATTAACCTTTGAAAACACAGCCACACGGTCAGACAGAATTGAGGACTGGTAGGTGTTGCCTCCTGCAATTCTTGCAGGAGACACAATATTGTATCTGTTGTAATTACCTTGAGGTCAGGCATATTTTTCCTTAATTTTCCTACACTATAACAAGCCCTGCCGATTTAAAATGGGCTACACAGGGAGGTGGGCTTAATCAGGTTTGAATTCACTATTTCTATGTACAATGTTAAAATAGTTACCCCAACTTTTTTGGGGGTCACATGGAAGGAAAGGGTTCTAAGTAGACAATACACTCTTTTCCAGTTACCACCACAAGGTTTTGTTCAATCACTTTGTGATCTATATATATATTTTCATGATACATCTTGCATACATAGCAACGATATTGGAAATAAAATATTTATGTATCAGATTGCAAACTGCATAGTAAAAGGATGGCCCTGGATTCAATTGCAAATTTAATGAAATTCAAATGCGCAGCCAGATTCTTCACATACTGGTCATATGAGACCCAAAACCTGTACACTAGCCTTTTGAACATGCTTCATATGTAACGCATATGTTTCATGCATCTGGCGCGCAAAGAATGATTGAAAGCTAGCGTCGGCAGACATCTGCCAATGAAGCATGAACGCACCTTATTTCCAACAAGAGTCACTGACAGGGTTCGGCCAAATAAAAGTCGCCAAGAGCAGGGGGTCGAGAGCAAGGCCATATTTGCTTACAGTCTCTTACACAAGCAAGATACTCTATCATCAATAACAAAGCACATCTCATTTAACTTGATGTAGAGATTATATCGGTTGTGGGTACTGGGCTATTCAATAACACAGGCATTTGTCTTCTGGGTTATCAATAAAGTTCAGCGTGTACTCCATAGAGTGAGAAATCTGGCTCTGTAATTTGAATAGTCAGCATATCAAGGCTAGAGAAGTACTTAGTACAGCATTCAAGTCTTCAGATCATGTATGTGTTCAAGGCAGGGGACAGGGCAATGATGTGAAGGTTGGGCATTATAACACACTTCAACAGCACAAAACAGTACAGATTTCATGGACCATTCTTAAACAGCTGTGAAAATCTAAGCAATTTCATTGGTTGATGCCCGGGTTCAATTTGTTTAATTGAACCCAGATAGTACGCGCTGCGTATTGAAGTTATTTTTAGGTTGAAGCACTCGCGTCATACCGCGTTTTGCTACTTTCACGCGCGCCTGCCAACGTTGCGTCTCGTTGCGTATGATCGTTGCGTTCAGTGGGTTGTTCGATTGTTTTCACTGGGTGATGGCAGTCTTTTCTTGTTGTATTTAAGCCGTAAAGCATCGCGAAATTGGGTTAAAGATGACCTTAAATGATAAAGCTGTTTAAGAATGAGAATAAAGGTATGATTTTGGGAACTGGTACTCTCTTTACAACGAATTGAACCCGGCGACACCATTATTTTTGCGTGGAAGAACTCGGCACCTCAGGGCCTGTCTTCACTTAAAATAATGGTATCGCCTTGGTTCAATTCGTTGTAAAGAGAGTACCGGTTCCCAAAATCATACCTTTATTCTCTAAGTTGAGATCTGCACCATTGGCCAAACCTAATCTACATGTAGACAAGTAATTTCTGGGTAATAGGATTATTAAACTTTGCACCTAGTCAAGCAGTGTGGACATACACTTGCTGTCAGAATCCTTCAGAGGTCGGCAACGCGCGCGCCGCAATATTTGCATAAAAGAGCAAGAGACTAGGGGTAGCCTCATGTGCGATTAACCAATGGGGAGGCCAACCTACTCAAACAAGCCAATCGGCATTCACTTCCGTGTTGACGCATGTCACGCTCGGCGCACGGTAAATAACTCTGAACAATTCTGGCAGAGAGTATAGTTTCAACTTAGTTTCTATTATAATACAAATTCATATACTGCATCTTTATGAATATTTGTACATTTCTCTATATTTTGCTTTTATAGCTTCTGAGCATGAAGCTATCAACCAATTATTATGTCTGGAATCACATCTGATACATGTCGTTAAAATGCTGTGCGTTACCTGCGCATGCAAATCTACACTTGACCTAATAACAAGGCATCTTAGTAACGTAATAACGTTTGCATGATTGGCCAATTAAGATGAGGTCAATTGTACTTTTGTTGCGTGCTACGCTCAGTGCAAATACTCACTGCGATTGGTGCATTTGGCCAAGAAATCCAAATTTCAGACGTCGTCATTGGTTTAACACGTAAAAGCGAAATCTTGAAAAAAAATCTGAATTTTTTATATGTTGTCAAAAAATATTTTCTTATTCCAAAACCGTTGGAGTTGAAGAATCAACTCCACTGAAAGGGTTATTTCTGAATTTTTTTTGTATGAATAACGAATGAGGACGAGGTCATGGGAACAGCCATGACCGACCCACATCAAAGCACCCAAATTGGTTTGTGGTTTGCACTCAGTATTGCTGTAATTTCTTTTGACATTTTTGGTGAGTTGCTATAATGAATGAGGCTTGGCCGCCACCGCCTGTTCCAGACATAATACGTGGCAGCTTCCTTCAGGATAGGAAAGGCATCAGGAGTCAAGGTAATAGTCGTTCTCGGTTGTTTCCGTAACCTGACCAATCTAACACACTTTTTTTTTCTGACACTTAATAAATTCGGAAACCCTTCACGGAATAAACCAAAGCATATGTTTATTCCGTTAAGGTTTCCGAATTCATAAGGTTGTCATAAAAAGTTTGTCAGGTTACAGAAACCGGTCATTCTCTTCAACCAGTGCAAGCACATGGGCATGATGGTTTTGATGGTACACTTTGTAAGTGACAGCCCCCAACTGCATGTTACTCTTGGAGCTGTATGGGCCCAATGCTGCCTTATTTTTAACTGGACAACAAATGACGTATGTCTCACACCCCTGCCAGGGCCCCTGCACCTGGTTTGTTTCTGCTGAAACATTGTTTTTTGTAAAGTATAAATATAACTTGAACTTCTTCAAGGCAAATATAGTACACATTGATAGTAACTTTAAAGATGTACATCTAAGCCGCACGTCCGAATAATTACGGAACAGCTATTCTTTGTTGGATTTCAGCGACAAACTTGCCATCATGTTTCTGAAATCCAACAAAAGCACAAAGGTAGAGTATCAGGTGGTAGCCATTAGATGGCTCTCATCATCGTTTTGACAGAGATGTAGAATCCGCAGATCGAAGAATCAGCCCACTCTTTCTCCACAGATGCGGGCGCCACAACCTCAGTCCCACCGGTGTTGAAATGGCACTTGACCTTTGACCTACTACTAACATACAATTATCACAGGACAAATTGCTGCCAGCTGCTGTCATCAACTTTTACTTGCTGCTGCTGAAGATGTTGTTGCTGCTGCTGACGTTGTTGCATTTTCTGTTTCATTATCTGAGGGTCCGCTACTACTGTCCATGTCGGACCCTTTGTTGTCCGTTTGTTCGTCTACTCTTTGTTTGATCTTTTCTAGTCTTGTCATTAAGGCTGTGTAGTCAAACTTACCACGTTTCTCACCAAATGGATCCTGAAAGTAAGGGAGAGTGGAAAACAAGCAGCGAGTAATAAACAAGCTAGCTAGCTCAATTGTAACACAATTGTCATAATTACTGACACAGGGCCAAGTGATTCAGACTGGATCACACAAGAAAAGATTTCGCTGAGTTCCCATACAGTTATTTGATTCGCACACACAACCATTGAGTATCAATCTACATCTGGACCTCCATATTTCAATGTACACGTCCCCCGCAAGAAAGGGCGTTTTCTTTACTCTTATTCAGACATATTCGACCAGCAATAGGAATTATTCTCACATAGTTTATTTCACATATATGTCCCCAATGCTTTTCAGGCTCATTTACTTCTATTGCCGGTGTAATAAAAATGTTATTTGATTCTAAACTCTTCCAACTTGATAAAAACCAGCGGTTTTTGTCCCTTCAGTTTATCCGTATGTCAATGATGCCATCGAATATTGATTAATTAGTGTCAAACTGATCATCCTGGAATCAAAACAATGGTGCGATTTTGACAGCTGTACATGTGACTGAACTTTAGCAAAAGACGTCATTTGAATCGGGACTTTTTGCAATGCATTATTGACTGGTGTGGCGTTTTTGTCACTAGCTCTTATTGAATTGTGGGAATTCAGCGAAATCTTCTCCTGGATCACACAAAGCGATTAAAAATATATCACCCCATGTTGCCAATACCATTCTTTGTTTCAAGTTACAGGTTATGAATTACTTTAGTACATCAGTGTGCATTGTTTGCTGCACCTGTACACGCTGCACACAATTTCCAGACACAAGCAAGACAATTTTAATCAAAATGTTCATGTCATTATAGGCAAGACAATGCTGATCTCTGGAGACAGGCACCTCCCCCTCTCCCTTTTCTGAGATTAAATATACCAATTGCCAAATATCCAAGTAATTTTCAATCTGGCCAGGCTCTTACCTGCATAGTATTTCCACTCAGATGTAATCTGTCTTTAACTGTGGTTGTGTAGTACTCATAAAATTCTGGAAAGGACTTCTCCATCACCTCTCTGATGAGAAGAAATGCATTTAAAATTCAAGAACACACTGTTTAGTTTTTAATGACCAAATGTCAAACATAACAATAAGATCATGAGAAAGCATTAATATATTATGGATGTATAAAATATTTAAATCAAAATTTATTTTCCCTAAAAGAAACACTGTGTAATTATCTTTTTCTAATATTTAGCTCAGTAGCTGGGCTATTTTTTCACATAGAAGCTTAGCCCATACTAAATTTATTTGGAGATAGCCACAGCTGCACAATAAATCCAATTTCACAACGGACATTTAATAAATTTAACCCCATGGGTCATCCTAGTCCAGGTGATTGGGTTATTTATAGTGTTTCCTACAATGTAATCAGCCAATTAGAGACAAACTAAAGTATGTTCACTATACGATGAAACATGACCTTTGATAATGTACATTGAGATAACACAAGGTTAGACCAAGGTCAAAGTGCAACCCTAGGGTAAATATACTGCAGTAGCTATATTGTATTTTGGCACAACTTGGAGCCTCTCCTCCGACAAAATGTGTAGAATGTAAGTGGTAAAAGAATGGCGTCATGTTCCACCTTACACTGAGCAGGGTATAGCACCTAACTAATACTACACAAAACTGCCCATTATATAAAACTACAAATCCAGTTCAAGCAGGACTTTGGAATTATGTAGTTAGTTTGATAAACCATAATTCCAAAACAAAATATAAGAAAGTCTCATAGTGGATTTTTTCAAATATAGTTACAGCAAATAGGCCTTAACTTTTGGAGAATTTTAACATAAGAATATTCTCTCAGATTTTGATCTTAAAAAAAAAAGATTGTCTCCTCAAAATCACAAATAATGTCATTATATTGACAAAACTCATTGTAAAGTTTACTTTTACCTGTAGAGTCATGCTAATTAAGAAAAGTGATACCCAACTTTTAAGAGGAAAAAATCATTATTTCAAGACAATTACAACTAAACCACTTTGAAGGATTTTGAGTTCATTAACCAACTGAGATATACCGGCCAATTGTATTGGTTGTTCATTGGAACAGAAGATATATTTAGCCAATTAAAGACATGATAAGAAAGCTTTAAGGTTTGTACAACTAGAAGGTGTATTTTGATTGGATACTCGGAGGTTATTTCATGTTATGTCATGTAATGAGCCAATCAAAGATACTGTAAGAAAGGTGATCAAATGCAAGCATGCCAAAATCTCAACAATGAGAAAAACCGAGGGCGTGATTGATAAGAAATGACAGACTATAGATTATTGGCTACATACTCAGCCCTTACTTTAATGCAGCTGGCATAGAAGAATGTGGATTTTCCAGCATGTCACATACAGCCACTCTGATGGATTCATGACGGATGATGTCATTATACCTTTGGCAATCTCCAGGCTGACGCTCCTGTAAAGTAACGGTCAAAATACTTATAGTTACCTGCATCTGCTTTGAAATAGAGAGCGATTCAAAAGTTTATGATCCAATAAAGTTGCTTAAATTAAGGTTATTTTCTCTGAAAACTTGCATATCCCCCTGGTTGACTGCAATTGTTTACTGTTTACCAAATGACCTTTGACCTATTGGTCTGAAACTTCCACCATGTGTAAACCCACACCCAGTGGTCTTGCTTAAAAGTTGGAAGAAAATAACCCCATCGGTTTGAACACAGCTGAGCATTATAATAATCATATATATGACAAGGCATGGGAATGATATGCCTCAAAAAATCTTTGATTCTACCCAGGTCAAAATTCCAGTTGATCCCAGTTGAAAGTTGTTCCATTTTCCGTGACGGAACTAACTGGTTTCAACTGTTTTTAACTGTTTGTAACTGGTCTTAACTGAGTTCAACTGGTCAGTAAAAACCTAGTTGAAAATTGTTCCATTTTCCGGAATCGACTGATTCAACTGGATCCAACTGGATATTCTACTGGGATCAACTGGATTTCAACTGGTTCCAGTTGAAACCAGTTCATCTGAGATCAACAGGAATTTTGACCTGGGTAATTACTTAAAATGACCTTTGACCTCACTTTCAACACTCCCCTTGATTTCCCCCTCACCAAACAAAGGGAGCATCCAACAGACATGTGCTGGTTGTTACCTATGGTAGATATGGCTCTTATTCCCAATGGGGAATTAGAGCAAGAAAAGTTAACCACCAAGAATTTGAACATTAACAAACCTGTATAACACTAAATTAACACAAAATGCTGTGATTTTGAAAAATAAAGAGTCTTGATTTTAGTCCTCGAGTTGAAAGGGGAATCAACTGCAGACGACTATAATCGCTGCCAGAATTTCTCAGGCAAAATTGCAGTATGCGCAGCGTGAAGTGCGCCAAACCAGAAGCACAAATAAGTTCTTGACAAGCGTCACACAAGTTGTAATTGGTCGGGTGGCGTGTGCCTATTGCGCGATTTAATTTGCATAATACATTGCATGTGTTCGGCTTGCCTGAGAAATTCTGACAGTGATTATAATCATCCACTAAAAACAAGCTCAATAATCCAAAATCTAACAAGCACCCGAAATCTAGAGCAAAAATAGCCTACCATAATGAAAGAAATTGTTTTCTACCTAAAGTAATTTTGATGAAACCAACATACAATTTCTTGGATGAGGGTGAATAAATGTGTGTGTCTGCTCAAGAAAATCATCACAAAATTGCTGCTGCTCATCTCTTTCTGTATTCATTTTTTCCTGGGGGGGGGTTAGGACATGCCATCCTAACAGCAACAGTGAATTCAAATCGGCATCAACATCCGGTGTGACCTGAGTGCTAGTCTTTTCAAAGACTTAACGGTTGGAGGGCGCTATTACGCGTACCGGACAGAGACTCGACTAAAGGCTATATCTGGTGACGAATGTTTAAATCTAATTGACTGTTAGTGGAAATTACACTGTTTTGCAGCGGGGTTTAACCCTCGTCTACCTGAGCCATTTTTTGTAACAAAACTCCCGATTCCTATAAATTTGGTACCAAAGGATAGCGTTCAGTTTCTTCTTTCCATTGGTACCGAAATAAGTACCAACATCCCCATTATGACGTCACCATGACGTCATATGTTGAGGAAAGTCCGAAAATACTGAATATAGGGTGGAAAATTGATATTTCGCAATTTTAGCGACTCAAACACCTTATTATAGCTCTAAAATGCTGTCATTATATAAAACTAGTCATTTCCCATCAAGTAGAGTCAAAAACCTCATGAAAATCTGATTTTCCAAACCTTTTTGGCGAAAAATTTAATTTTTCACTGTGTGTGTCTAGGGAAATGGCAGTTTTGCTGACATGCAAACTTTATGATGTAATTGTGACGTAATGCTAGGCATGTTGGTACTCATTTTGGTATCAATGGAAAGAGGAGGACCATAGCTATCTATTGGTACCAAAATCAAGTGTCTGTGATGTTCCTGTATTGTGTTAGGCATGTTGGTACTTCTCTTCCAAAGGGGGGGCCCCATCCATCACTTTGGGATCACCCTGTATCTTACCTATACCCCGGTGGATGTTTGTTTTTGGATGAAAAGGAGCGGAACATGTCATTTGACAATTACATTAAATAATTTGGCACCAAAAAAGGGGGTTTAGTAAGCCGGGGTTTAGCAAGCCAGGGAAAAAACCTGAAGGGGGGTGGTAACCACCCCCCCCCCTTCGGTAGACGAGGGTTAATCCACTAACCCCGATGGATTTTTAAGTCAATAATTTATTCCAAAATTAACATGATATTACTAAGATGTATTGAACTATTAATGAAGATGACCATGACAAGACAAATAATTGAAGAAGATGGCAAAGTTTTGTGGGTGTGCATGTAACTGATGAGACCAATTTGAGCATGGAAAAGTCTGTGATACACAGGACATTCAATGGAAAGAGTACTCTCCGATGCTATGGAGTTGATTCTGGACTTGCGCTTCTGCCTTTTAGCATCTCAGCCTTGCTGATTCTGTGAGATTCTGATGTTTCAGCACCATCTTTGATAAGGCTAAACCAAGTGGGGTGATCTTGGGCTAGGCTTTCTCAACTGTTCACATCTATGCTCAAGTTCTTGAGCGAAGCCTTGAGCGTATCTTTGAAACGCTTCTTCTGTCCACCATGTTAACAATTTCCTGCCTTCAGTTCACCAAAGAAGATTTTCATGGGGAGACAGTAGCGATGCATTCTGGTCACGTGACCAGCCCATCTAAGCTGAGATTTCTTCAAGATGGTGTAGATTACTTAGCATACAAGCACGAGTGAGACTTCCATATCTGGAACTTTGTCCTGCCACTCGATCTTCAGTATCCTTCTCAGACAGTCTCAAATTGCAATCAGTATCTGATTATACATGACATTAATAACATTTAATAATAGTAATTTAAGCGTATTCACACAGATGGTAGTCGACAAAATGCAGAACGGTTATTTTATTCTAGTAATTGACACCATACATACCTGTTCAAATCCCGGTTCATTGTGATAGGGTTTTTCATTCATGAGTGACTGAATTGATATAAGGACACTAGATAGACACTGGGCTGGACTCCATGCTGGACCTGTCCATGTGCTGAAACAGAACAGAGGCTACATTAGGCAAAAAAAAAATGTTGTGTTGCCCTCCCCAGCTTAAAATCGGAAGGTCGGTCGGTCGTTTTTTTTTTTTTTTAATTTTTAAACTCATATCTCCAGAAAGTGATTGCTATTCATGTAAAATCCAGCTAAATACGTAAGAGGAGCATTCAAATATCTATTAGAAAAATGTTTCTTGTAACCAGGGCCGTAGCCAGGGGGGTGCGGGACCCCCCCCCAAATGAAAAAGGTCCGCTTTATGATGTTGACGGTCCGCTTTATGATGTTGACGGTCCGCTTTGTCATGTTGAAGGTCCGTTTTGCCAAGTTAAAGTTTGCGGTTTGCGTAAGTTTGTTGTCTTAAGGGGTTGTGGTGCATGGTATATGACTGACTAAGTAGCTGTTAATCCATTACATTCCGCATAGGTGATGTTATTTTACTGTTTTTTCAACGCTGGGATGATGTCATCCCACTACACCCCCCCAAAAGGTCCGCTTCTTGCAAATCCGCACCCCACCCCACATAAATTCCTGGCTACGGGCCTGCTTGTAACTGAACTTTAATTTTTGAAAAAAGTCTCTTCAATGTTGGTGTTTAGTTGACAATTTAAACACGCCGAAATCCCAGGTCCCGCAGTACACTTATTGCCTCAGATGCGCAAACCGACTGCCATGGTCCATTTGGACCGATGGCGATCTGTACGGTGCATAGTTGCAAGCTGCCATCCTTGTTATGCCTCGCATACAAACCGCAAAAGTCTCCATTTAAATCGGAAGT